>JNBR01002025.1:0-37751 GCA_002081595.1 Achlya hypogyna | reverse complement strand
GGGCACGGAAAAATGAAGAATGATACGGGGCTGCACCCTCGCAGCAGCGGCATCAGCGCTATTTCCGGTACTCCTGAGGATTGGCGGTGGAGGGGGTGCGGGGTGGGGGATTGGCGGGTATTCTTACTTCGCGTTTTAACACCCGCCTGCTCCAGGAATAGGTGGCCCCACGCTGCATTGGTGGATGCCGCTCAAGGCGATGGCTCCTTTCGTTTCCAGTCGAGGGCGGTCGTTGCACAACGGCCTCAAAGCCATCGCCATCGCTTGCGTCGAGCGCAAGTTGGGTGGATTTAGATGGTTTTGGCGCGCTCGATCAAACATATGTGTTGCTGTTGGCAACGTTTAACCATGTTAAACGCACTCGAGGTGGCAGGCATTCAATGCGGCCAAGAACGCCCGTTTGCGTAAGGCGCGTGACGGGTGGTCGACTTCTGTCTCTTGGTGAGCGGTGAACCACCGCCCCGGCCTGCCAATCGCTGCGACAGGAGCAGGGTCTCCAGCGCCGTGTGAGGAGCCAGTTGGCGGCGGAAGCGGGAAACGCAGCTACAAAAGGCGCGCTTTCGTCTCGCAGATGGCGCGGCGGCTGGCCTGCGCTCGCCAACGGGCGACGGCAGTTGGGCCCCTTTACCACACCCGCCATTTTCGGCCGCTTTGGCGCCAAGAGCCTTGTAACACGACGGCGTTGACACCAATCGGCGCGGGCTCGGGGAAAAAAGGCGGTCTTTTTGGATTTTAGCCAATCAGAGCGCGAATAGTTTGCGCACGAAAAATAAGCCGGTGCTCAAAAATCCAATTTTCAAAGCCGAAGCTCGACGCCGGCAGCCCCACTGCCGCTTCTTGTCACCGTCGACGGAAGCCCCTATCTCCCATGAAGAAGCACCATCAGCCCCTAGGTAGTCGTCTCCTTCGTTGTGTCGAGAAGGCTCATCCTAGCCATGTAGGAAGCTGCGCAAAACAGTTGGACGATGCGACGTGGGCGCCGCCGCTCGTTCCGCTTGAGGACGGATGGCTTGACAAGATGGATACAACGCTGGCAGCGACAGCAGACTCGTTCTTCCACGATCTTTCTTGGTCAGACTCAGCCGACTCGCTGCTGTCGTCGCCGCCCTTGGGAGCAGTCAAGGCCCATCGTCTTAGCGTCTCGGAGGTGTTCGAAACACCGACGAAGTCCAACGACTTTTCTCTGTACAGTCTCACGGTCGACACACTATTCGACGCACCCAGCGATAGCATCTCGATGGCTGCGTCCCCTCAGAGCGCAGGTGCCACGGATGCCGAGAGCCCAAGCCGCGACTGGGGTGGCTGGTGTTGGGCCGACCAGCGCGTGTTCTTTCAGACGATGAAGGCTAAGTGGGTGGCCCACGACGCACTCGAGAAGCGTTGGGAACAACTCGCGAAGAAGATTGCGTCCAAAACCCGTGCACAGATTGAGGCCTTCTACGCAGACATGGTCAAACACGTATCGTCGCTCCTCATGCATGGGCAAGTTGCGATGGACGCCAACCAGCCAGATGAAGTGCGACTTGCCCTCATCTGCTGGTACCGCCTCGTTGCTTCTTCGTCCATCACAAGCACAGACTTCGCCAACCCGGTACATAAGCGCGCCATTGTGGCGCGCCTTGCGACTGCGTTTCTGAAGAGCCGCAAGCAGATGATCGCTGCCAAGTCCGTGAAGAAGACCAAGGAAGCGCTCCTGGTCGCAACCCCTCCTGTGCACCACCCGATAGTGCGAAAAAAGCGGGCACTTCCGGAAGCGCAGGTTGCTCCGCAAAAGCGGCCACGACCTGCCAGCCCGATCCGCGAATTCTCACCAGCATCCAGCCCAGAGCCCGTCCGACCCGCTGCGACCGTCGCGTCGCCTTTTGCCGACGTGACGCCAAGCAAAAACAAGCGGCAGATCAAAGTCCGATTCGTACCCATCGACAAGCGCACCCAGGCGCTTGTGAGCCAAACAGGCGCGATGCCCAAGGTTGAGCTCAAGATGAGCAGCAGCAAGCGTATCTCGGATGTATGTGAACACATGATGAAGAAGTGGACGGCCGTCCAGCCGCTGCTCCCCGTCGGCTCCACCCTGCGCGTCGTGCCGCTGGGTGATCGTTTGCACCCTGGGTGGGGCTCGCACGATATCAGTGTCACGTGCCTCGATATCTTTAACCACTGCCAGAAGTACCAGACGGACCAGCTCGTCGACACGGTCACGCTCGAGTACCGGTGGGAAGTCGAGGCCGACGAGAATGTCCCGCCGTACAGTGCGTCGTCACCACTGGCCACAGAATACACCACACCACAGCGCGTCAAGCTGCCGCGGTCCGTATCCCTCACAGCTGAAAAGCCGATCCCCGTGCCAGTGGATTTGGACCTCCTTCCATCGCCCCACGCAACCCACGACCCGGATCCAAAGATGACTCTAAACTTCTCCACCGATTTCAATGGCTTTCTTGACGAAGGTCCGGGTGCGTGCACAGCGCTCATGGACTCGCTCTGCGACGAGCGGAAACCGCTCAAACGCATTACGCCTACGCTCGTGTCGCCCGTCATCCGCCTCGACATGCTGCCACCCCCATAGCTTAGACTCCGATTAACCTATTACCTTGTAATCATAGATCCCACCTCACAAGCTTCGCGTCTTTTGCAGCAGCCGGTCGCACGCCTCGCGGGCTGCCTGCTCCGATTTGTACCTGCCGACGTACACCGGGGGTCTGTCGGCCGCGAGACGCACACGTGCCTCATACGTCACTTTGCGACGCACTGTTATGAGCACCGTAGCTCTCGGTGTGCCTGGCCGCTCTGGCGGCGGATCGTAGAGCTCCGCCAGCGAAGATGTCCGCGCAGACTGAAGAGACTCGGCCTCTTGGTTGCTGGTCGCTGGTGCCCGTCGGCTAGGCAGTGTCGGTGAGTCGTCGTCTTTGCGGTCGAACTCGTCGTCTTCATCGGACGAGAGTTGATCGAGACCAGAGTACGGCATTACAGCCATTTGCGACTTCTTGTTCGGGTATAAAGATGTCGGCGCATACCGCACCCCGTGTGATGACTTGGGCACGAGCTCCATCGACGACGCGTTGGCTCAACAGCCAGGGGCAAGTTCGCTGAACGCCGTTGTCGTTTCGCGTCGGTTGGCGAACGCCCCTTCACCAGGTTGCAAACGACATCGTTAACTTCAACTTTAAGTTCCGTAGCACTACAAAGTGCTCGCAGTTCAGCAACAGACACGATCAAGTCGACTGAAATGTGGTTTAAACGAGAAATATACATCGCAGGAACCTTCTGGTTCGTGGCTATTTGATAGTAAGACAATATTGTACATGCGCACGTAGGAATATTAAGCTCAGTCATAGGATTGCTGCTACTTTTCACCTTTGTCTTGAGTTCAACCAAAAGCAAACAATGCTGCGCCATTCTCCTCTAGTAATACTCGCATCTTAAATTTGATGCTAGTACTGCATAGTGCTTAAAGTGTATAAGGCACGACGTCAAGAAGAATGAAGGGAATAGATATTGTTTGGGTGCCTGCACTAGCCACCTCGACAGACAACGACACCGTCTGTAACAGTAGGTTGGCCATTGCCACCGGCAATGCGATAGCAAGCCGTGCTCGGGTACAGCGTCATGACGTTGGTGGCGATCGAAAAGACCATGGCAACGACGTAAAAAATGATAACGATAGTGGCGACTGTGGCACTTGATCCACCGCGCTGCTTGAGCCATTGCACGGCCGCCTTTTGTGGCGGAAGTAGCACTAGCCAGCCAAGCGAGAGAAGCTTGATGCCGAACGAGAGAGCGAGCATCATTGACACCTTGTACCGCACTTCAAACGTGTCGAGAGTGATCTCTAAGCGACCCACGTGGAAAAACGAGTCGACGTATTTGTACGCGACAGTTGCCACGGGCGTCGCGAGGTTGACAATCGATGTCACGAGGCTGTGTACGACGCCTTCGTTGCCCATGTCGGCGATTTCCACAGCGCAAAATGTCGATATGACGAAGCGGATGGCGCTGGGTAAGACGTCCGGCATGAAGGCTCCGACAAAGAAGAACTCATTGCGGACCGCCCCCCACGTAGTGCAGAAAAGCACGGTGGCATCGATCACGACGATGGCAACAGTCGCGATGGCAATTGACGCCCGCCAGTTCCAGTGCAAGCCCCAGCGCCCACACGCGAAAATACACGCCGCGGAAATGAGCGACGAGAGGATGTTGGAAACGGCGTTTGAGACAGGCTGGACGCGAGCCCATTCAGCTGTAATGATGGGCACCACTGTGGCCTCGAAGCTGAAGAACACGTTGCTACAGAAGCGAAATATGCAGATCTGCCACACGACGCGCAGCTTCAGCAGTGCCCAAAGCCGCGAGAGGTAATCAGGTAAATACGGCTTCTCGGCGCGCTCATCCACAACGAGAACGTACGTGCACACAAGCGCGAGGATGCCTGGGATGATGAGGAAGGCGTAGATGAGATTGGGGCCGAGCGACCAAGTAAAGCTCCCACCGTACTCGAAACCGTTCATGCAAAAGCCCGTGACTGCCTGGGGAACAAGGGATGCAGCAAAGCGCGTTGCGTAGATCGTCGCCTGGATGCGGCCGCGGATCGCAATGGGCTCGCGCTGCGCGTACTGCACAACCATGGCATCAGCAGCGACGTCGGCGAGAATATAGCCAAAGCTGCAAAGGCACGACAGCAAGATCCACATGGCCGCATCGTCGTTTGCGTGCACATTTACGAATAGCCGGTCGCTTGCCGAGAGAACGCTGAGGTTGCCAGCTCGCAAAGCCGCGATGACGGGTTCCGACTTACTGCGGAGGCCCTGCCCAAGATACGGTGCTGGGAACGGCAAAAAGGTCATGACGCAAACTGTAATGAGCGCGAGTAGCCACCCAATAAGCATGTATGGCTTGCGCTTGTAGCCACCGATGGGGAAGCAGTCGGTAAGGATGCCAAAGAATACCTTGAGCGACCAGCAAATGTTGACGAGTACAGTGTACGACGCGTGCTGGTACCCGTCGAAGTTCATGTATTGGACAAAGAGCGGGTATGCCACCGACGGAAGGAGGCCGTAAAACATTCCGACAGCCACGTACTGCCCTAGGAGCCCCATCGCCTCGCGGCTCGTCAGGTCCAGCGCACCGCCCGGGCGAAGGGCACCGTCGTCGTCCTTCGGCTGGAGGTCTAGCGTTGCGTCTTCATAGCTCGTGAGAGCACCATCAATCGACTCGTCATAAAGCCATATCTTCTCTGTCGTACGCATGGCAGGTTTTGTTGTGACGTGTGCTTGCACCACTGGCGGCTGTGGGTGCCTCGACCAGCCCTGCCTCCCACGGTGCCGCCAAAGCAACGACACCTCCACGTCATCTGGATACACTTGACGGGCGCTCATACCACTCTGGAATGCATGGGCACGCACGCAGGAACAGGACACTGGGACTTACAGTACTACGTAGTAGGTCTCTTCACTGTATTTACTTACTGCATGTCAATACAGTAAGGAAACACTCAACTCAGGAAGGGTCGAATTGCGCGTCCGGCATTACGCGGGGTCGCAAGCTGAGAAGATGGAGGCGATACTGAAGTACCTTCAGTTTAGTCTGATCTTGGTGACATCACAAGGTACCAGAAATCACAAGGTACCAGAAATAATTTGACCAGCGGACGCAATGAGAGTGGAAAGATGACTGAGAGGCGACTAGTAGCTGACGTCCACGTAGGGTTGGGGGCAACCGAAATCTAATCTATCGATCACCCAACTGGACTTCGTTGCTGTCATGGCCATTTCTCAAGGCGATGCTGAATGATCATACTATACAGCAATGGACTCGGTCACTTCTCCAAACTACCAGCGCGATACCGGTACCTCAAGCAACGGCACAATTGGAATAGGCGCCCATCGCTCCAGATAGTGCAGTTCTTTGGTTCTTTCGCATGCCGAGATCGACGAGCGCAACAATGTGCGAGGGTGCACCAACAACCGACATCTGATTATTGTGCGGCAATGCAAGGCTCCAGAGCTCATCAAGAACACGTGCTGCGACGATCGTTGTGGTTTTTTTTTGGGTTTTTTGTGCTGCGACGATCGTTGCTGAGGCAACTGCAACTTGCCACAGTGTGGCAGCGGAGTAAACTGTGTCTTTCCAATCGAGCCAGTTACAAAATCTCAACTAAATATCCACGCCATGCATTAACTTAATTTTATACTTAATAGCCTTGTGCTTGAAGTGCTTAAGTGCCTCTGCTCCCAGTCGTGAGTATGCTGCCGGTACTAGTTGCGACAGTGTCTGTTGGGTTGAGCCAGCCACAGATAGCGACGCCGTTTTCAACGATAGCTTGACCACTACCCCCAGCGATCCGATAGCAAGACGTGCTTGGGAACAACGCCATAATGCTGCTCACAATGGCAAAGAGTAGGGCAACTGAGAAGCCACAAACGATGCCCCATGCCGCACCCTTGTTGAAGCCGCCGCGCTTCTTTAGCCATTGGAGGGACGCCTTTTGCGGTGGCAGGAGCACGAGGAAAACGAGCGAGAAAAGCTTCATGCCGAGTGAGATGAGGAGTACGTATGTGACCTGCCAGCGCGCAGCGGCCGAGTCGGTTGCAAGATTCTCAGGAGAGACGTCGAAGTAGGAATCGACAACCTTGTACACGACAGTGGAAAAAGGGGTTGCGAGGTTGACGATCGTCGTGATAAGGCCATTGACGGCTCCTTCGTTACCGATGTCTGCGATTTCGACAGCGCAGAAGGCCGAAATGGTGAATCGTATAGCACTAGGTAATGCCTTTGGCACTAGTCGGCCCATGAAGAAATAGGGACTGCGTGTCACATTCCACGTCACGCTGAGCAACACAGACGCGTCAATGGCAGCAATGGCCGCTGTCGCCGCGCCGATGGCCGTGCGCCAGTTGAGGTTGAGGCCCCATCGCCCACAAGCAAAAATAGCAGCCGACATAAGTGCGGTGTTGAGCACGCCAAAGATGGCATTCGTGAGTGGATCCACGTTGGCCCACGCACTCTTTATTGTTGGAACCGCCGTCGCCTCGAACGAGAAGAAGAAGTTGCTGCAGAAGCGGAAGAGGCAGATTTGCCACACAACACGAAGCTCGAGGAGACGCCATAGCCGTCCCATGTACGCACCAAAGACGGGGCGCACGTCGCGCTCTTCGACGACAAAAACAACGGCGCAGTAGATGGCAAACACGCATGGAACGATGAGCATGCCAAAGGCTGCGTTGGGCGTAATGCTCCATGAAAAGTTGCCACCGTACTCAAAGCTGTTCATACACATGCCGGCAATGAGCTGGGGGATTATGGATGCCGCAAACCGCGTTCCGTAGATGATGGACTGCAGCCGACCGCGCACAAGGATCGGCTCACGCTGCGCGTATTCGACCACCATCGCGTCTGCCGCGACGTCCGCCAGCATGTACCCGAAGCTGCATATCGTCGAGAGGAGGATCCAAAATCCACCTTCACTGGCCGAATGAGCATTGATCTGCGCGAGTTCGACGACTGAAAGGTTAGTTGTGTTGCCCCCACGAATGCGCTTGAGCGTAGCTGAAGGTAACGAAGCCAGACCACGGCCCGTGTAGGGTGCAGGGAATGCTGTAAATGTCATGATGCAGATGCAAGTGAGAGCTAGAAGCCAACCGATCACCATGTAGGGCTTGCGCTTGTAGCCAAAGAGAGGAAAGCAGTCGGTGAGGACGCCCATGAAGATCTTGAAGCTCCAGCAGATATTGACAATGGTCGTGTACGATGCCGCCTGGTACCCGTTGAAATTCATGTATTGGATGTACACGGGGTACACGAGCGCAGGTAAAAGGCCATAAATCATGCCGACGGCCACGTATTGCGCCAGAAGACCGATGGCCTCGCGACTTAATATATCGAGGACTCCTCCCGGCCGAAGCGCGCCATTGAGTGCCGGCGCCGGGCTCTCCATTGAGCTTGCCTTTTGTAGTGTTGTAGATGACTGAAGCACCTCGCCCGAAAAGTATGTAGGCAAGTCGGCCTCGTCGTAGAGCCAAATCTTCTTGGGCCCATCGTCCTTGATCATCATGCACGAGTTGGTAAATGAAGCACATACTTGAGCCTCGACATAAGGTGTCGCAAAAGAAGCCGACACATGGAGACCGAATCATCGCAGCATATACTAACAAGTCGTACAGGGTAAAATCGTCTTGGCTTATACGGGACTGGATGTCCCCCACTGAATAAAGGGCCAATGTCATCCAAGTATATGACTTCGATTTGCGACTGCTTGACAAATCAATAATAATGGACATGCTCAGGTGCAGAATGTAACCAGAGCCAACTTCGACACATATAAGGACACGACGTATGTAAATTGCAGTCCGAAAACATGGACGAGAATATTGCGGAGTTTAACATGACTTATCGCGGGTGGGGCTTGTGAAGTACAAGTCCTGAATCGTGAAGCCTCTGAAATTACCATAGTACTGTGCTAGATCGATCTGCGGGGGGGGCGTAGTGAATTGTGATTGGAATTTCTCCGCCGGTTGACTTGTTGAGGAACTGAGGCTTGTGATTGGCTAAAATTCATGATGTGACGTGGCAGGCGTGGAGACGACATTTCACAAGCTTGTTGCCATTCATGGGGGCGAGCGGTGGATGTTGCTGTAGCCGCATACCTACACCACTAGAGCTGTGCTGGCAACTCCGGGGAGGTCGAAGTCTTGGGGTAGCCAACGATACTGAGCCAATCCATCGTTAAAATAGTCTGGAGGACTCGATGAGTGGACCGTACCGGCTACTGGTGTGACGTCGCTCAGAGCGTGCCTCGGTACACACGGAGGCAACAAAAGTGCTCAATGTGTATTCCAAGACCGCGCGGGTGATGTGGCCGTTCGCCAGCGTTCTTTTGAACTATTCGACAGGATGTGATTTTTAATATTTTGGCAGTTTGTACCGGCAAACCTTTATTGATAAATTCACCATAGCCTAGCAGGAACCACCATGCTGTCCTTGAAGAGCCTGATGGCCGCACTGCAGTCGACTCGTAGTGTCGTGGTTGTTACGCCTGTGTTGCCCACAGTGGATTCGACAAAATCGAAAATGGTGGTTCGTGAACTTTCGAACTTCGATCGTCAAGCCGTCGTGAGCCTCATCGATGGAGCATGATTCATGAAGCTTGGGCTTTTTCTTTACGTTGTGCACCCACTTCTTGGCTTAGCTGAGGCTGGTCTGATATGTCGCCCGCGCTTTCTTTGTGATGCAGTCAACGCGAGCTTGTTTCATCGTGAACGTCGAGCAGTTCGTGATCAGCCTTAAAAAATGAGCCGTCCAAATTGACCAATATTCTGGCATTTATTACCAACTGATTGGTCTGTACTTTTTCAGGCAATTGGCTACGATTTTGTTTTCGTGTGCATCCTTGAAGAGAATGCTGCACAAGGGGCGCTACAGCAAGCCAAGCCGTAGGGAAGCACAAACAGCTGTCCAGATAATGTATAAAATACGTATAGTAAACGTCAGGTGTGCGTTTGACTGCGAGATGTTACCGAGAATTCGATTTGTTATCCTCTGCTCAAGTTAACTAATGTCTTTCTATTGTCCCATTTCAATCGACCCCTCAACTACTCCGACTTTCGCAGGCGCTGGTCGAGCGTCTGCGTCCCCGACACGGTACATGCAGCAGTCATGACAAGAAACTCGGTGGGTCTGACAGGTTAGTGTTCTTAACTTTGCTCTATTTCTATTCTGTAATGTTATGAAAACGGTGCAAATTTATTTCCGTTGAGTATCATCAGGTCGCTCCGCTCTGTTTCATACTTCTCCTGGACGGCACTACTCATCGATCAACGATTCAAAACGCAAACCCTTTGTTGCATAGTAGGGCTTGGAGCTACCGATATCGTCTATCCCGCCTTGTTCCACGTTAGTCCTCTGAAACGACGGTCCTGTTGTCGTCCACCGCAGAATCACTGAGATGGTACCCTCTGGAATCAGGGTTGAGTTTCGTGTATTCTGTTGCGAACAGTCTTTTCCTTCACCAGGAAGTGTCATCGCATCAATATCTGATATGAAGGCAGCAAGTGATACACATGTGCACATTGGTGGTGGAACACTCCTACCGAGAAATGTTTTATAAAAACCTCCCGAAAACAATTGACGAGCTCGGATTGTCGAAGCAATCGTGGGACTCGTTGCCATCATTTTCTGATCAGCCACAATCTGCTGGTAGGATGGATATGATATGCCACGAACGACTGTGCGTCGATGTTCTGCGTCCTGCAGCTGCTGCTTCTAAAAACCGAGTGAAATCTAGGCATGTATAGTACCTACCAATTGAACGTACCAGTGTAGCGCGAAGCCTCTCTTGGTATCTTCCCGGCAGCTCGAACGTGCAACGCAACGTCGAGATTGATTGCGATGGCCCTTTCTGATTTGGCAAGACAAAGTGGGCACTCGCCGCCAGCTGGAAACGCGACCTCATGGTGCAATTTGACCTTTGGACGGGCTTGGAATCATAGGTTTAAAACAGTTTTCAATCTTTTGCAATATAAATAAAACATTTCTTCGTTCAGCACGATGTCGCCTCTTTTCTTCGATTCATATCGTCGGCACTGTTGCTACATGGGCTGCGAATGAATAAGGACGGTTACCATCGGGCTTTCATCACGGCCATGACTGCCATGTCGCTCGGTCTTGTTTCGTTTTCAACCGTGTATCAAATATGATGACGAATGTGGCGTGTTTTAAACGCGGCGGGGGCCTTTCCCCAGCTGGCGGAGGAGTCACACCTTTGTAGTTGGGCGGCCGTGGGACCAGCCCGCCGTGACACGCCTTTTTATCGGCACCATGGGCAGTCTCTCTTTTGCTCCGTCATGAAAAGCGCTCCGTCCGAGTTCGTGAAGGCCAAGAGAACCGATGGCATCTGGCTCTACGATGAGACTGCTTACCACGACACGGGATTTAGCTCCATGGGCATGTACGAATACCCAGAGCTCGACTACGACTACCCTCGCAAGTCGTCTTTGGACAACCTCGATGGTGCGCTGCGGCCTGGTGGTGCGCTCCGTCTTTGGAGTAAAGAAGCTGTCGGCATCCTCGGCCAGTACGTTGCGGTCGGTGTCGTCGATGGCATGCTTCCTGCCCTCGTCTACCCGGTGTACCAGCAGTATATGAACTTCAACGGGTACGAGGCCGCATCATACTCGACCCTCGTGGGAATCTCATGGTCGCTCAAAATTTTTCTCGGCATTCTCACTGACTGCTTTCCTATCCTCGGACTCAAGCGCAAGCCGTACATCATCATTGGCTGGGGTGCTTGCATCGTTGCGTTGAGCTGCATGGCCTTCCGACCGTTCCCCGAGCCGTACATGTCGCGAGAGCTCCTCGCGGCCATCAGCCCAGAGACGGCTAAGGCCTTGCGCGGTGCCAACGATACGCTCGTCCACGAACTGCTGACGACGACCCAGGTGGACATGCTCAACCCACTGGCGAAATCCGACTCGCTCTTTTACATTCTCCTCTCAACGCTTGCGAGTCTCGGGTACATGCTTGCCGACGTCGCGTCCGACGCCATGGTGGTGCAGTACGCCCAGCGAGAGCCGTTGGAAGTCCGTGGGCGGCTGCAGTCGGCCATCTACGGTACTCGCTTCGGCGCGTCGCTTATCCCCAACATCATCACGGGTTTTTGCCTCAACAGCCTCGAGTACGGTGGGGACTTTTCCTGGAGCTTGAACCCCAACATCATGTACGGTCTGATGCTTGTACCGTGCATCTTTGCGATCGGATGCAGTCTCTTTTGCCTTGTCGAGGAACGGGAGCTGCGGCCCGTCTTCACGGACTACATCGGGTCGCTCTGGCGGCTTCTCCAGTTGCGTGTCACGTGGCAAATTTGTGCATTTCGCTTCTTGAGCAACTTTTGCTTCGACTTTGACGCGACCGTGGGTGCCATCATTCCTGTTCAGTGGGTCACGTTATCGCCCCTTCCAAATGCGTGGTTTCAAATCCTCTCCACCATCTTCTTCTCGGCGTGCCTCTTTGCTTGCGGGCGCTGGGGTCTCAACATGAACTGGCGCCATGCCATTGGCGGTGCCACTGTCGCGTACGTGCTCTGCGACGCCACCGTTATCTACTGCATTACGTGGCATGTGAACCGCAACGAGTACTTCTACCTCATCTCAGGCGTGATCGAGCAAGTGCCCAGTGCTATTCGGTTCGCAATCTCGGCCTTTTGTGCCGTTGAGATCGCCGATGTGGGTAACGAGGGTGCTGTCCTCAGTCTTGTGACGACCATCGTCAACTTAGCGGATCCGTTTGCGACGGTCATCTACAAATACGTTGACTCGTTCTTCGACATCAACCAGGACGACCTTGTGATCGACTCTCATCACGTGCGGTGGCAAGTCACGTACGTGTACATCATCGCGTACAGCATTCAGCTCTCGTCGCTTCTCTTCCTGCCACTCTTGCCACCGCAGAAGGCCGCGGTACAGTGGCTCAAGAAGCGCGGTGGGACCAACTGGTACGCCGCCGTCGCCGTTGTGGTCATCTACATCCTTACGCTTACTGCGTCCGTCTCGACAAGTATCATGTCGCTGTACCCCAGTACATCGTGCTGGCGCATTGCCGGTGGCGACGGTGTTCGTGTTGTCGACCCTATCACGAATGCAACGATCTGTGGTTAAGCTTGCGTCACTAATTTACACTGCAATTGGTTCTATCGTACCCAGTAGTTTGTAGGTTTGAATGAACTAACTTCAGGCATTAATTGTGGAGGCTTACAATGTATGCATTGTGGGCAGCAAGTTTTCCAGGCACAACTAGAGTGTGGCGTCCCATGGTTCGCAGTAGCAGCCTCCAACCTCACGTCACCCGCGCTTTGCGGATCGAATAGGAATCATAAAAGACAGTGCGCAAGGATGGCCGAACGCCGATGAGTTCACATTGGCACCGCAGCAATGACAATATGCACATGTGCACGACAAGTTTCCATTCTGTCGTTCAGCACATTTTGCCATATACTTTTCCGAATTTTATTTATATTTCACGTCAGGTCAAATTTTCCTGTAGTTTTTAATACAAAATATTCTGTATTTTTAGGAAAATATCCAATCATGTGACTGAACATTTGCTGAAATTTCGCAAAGCTGCGGCGTTCAATTGGTCAAAACTCAGCAGTGCCAAACCAACCTTCATGATGATTCGCACCCTCCGCGCGGCCCCTTCGCGCCTCCTGCCTTTGCGTGCGTGAGACTTCAGCGGCATCTCGCCAAGGTCCATGGCATCTCATGCACCTGTGCGTAGGCGCGCGACCCTTCTCGTCATCGCCCGAAGCGTCCCGTGTCGTCTATTCGTATGGCGACGGCTACCTAGGAACGCTTGGCCAAGACAACTTCGACGCCGTAGCCTCGCCTCAGCCCATCAAGCCGTTTGCGGACATCGACATTGCCAAGATTTCGTGTGGATGGTAACTATCTTCCGCTAGCGCCGCCTTAGTCTTCGCAGGGCGCACACTGGCCTGGTAGACGCCGACGGCCATGCGTACGTGTTTGGCCGCTCGCACCACTTCCGCAACGTGATCCGCTCGATCAACATGCAACGCATGATGCCGTACTTTATGCGCTTCGTGAACACCGTCGGCGGCGAGCGCTCGGTCGAGGCTTTCCGCCCCGTGCAGGTCGAGATCCCCGACAAAGTTACCGACATCTCATGCGGCGCGGCCCTAACGCTCTACCGCACGGCGGGTGGCGACTTGTACGCAAACGGCGGCAACTCGTATGGGCAGTGCGGCCTTGGCAACGAGAACACGAGCGTGTGGGAACCGGCCAAAATCAAGCTACCGCCCGTGGCCACCATGTCCGCCGGCTTTCAGCATGCGCTTGCGGTGACCTCAGAAGGCCAAGTGTATGCCTGGGGCAAGGGCGAGCGCGGCCAACTCGGCTTGTATGGGCATTTCATGCCCACTGCACGGATGCTGACTTCGTCTTTTGGCTAGTGGGACCGTCAACGTAAGCGCGCCGCAGCACATCGTTGCGCTTCGGGAGAAAAACGTCGTCCAAGTTGGTGCCGGCTTTAACCACTCGGTGGCGCTTACCGGTAGCGGTGCGATGCTTGCGCATAGAGCTAACAGTAGCTGTAGACGCCGGCGAAGTGTTTGTGTGGGGAAAGCTCATGGGTGCCGATACATACGGGCGCAAGACGGGCGCCGACCAGATCACCCCACGCCTCGTGCAAACGGCGGCCCCCGTCACTCACATGAAGACCAGTTTCTTCCACACGTTCATGGTCACGGGTACGGACCCCTCCAAAGGTTTGCGATGTCATCTCCGCGTAGAGGATGGTCAGCTCTGGAGCATGGGCCGCAGTCAGGCGAGCCAGGACGCCCAAGTCGCCCAGCGCAAGTACCCAGAGACTCACATCTCGCCCACCAACATCGACAATGCCTTCCTTCGCGGCCGCCGCGTCGTGCACATCGGTGGTGGCGTCCACAGCACGTCCCTCGTCACAGGTAAAGCGCCTGCAAAGACGAAAAAAGCTCACGCCAGGCTTGCAGATGACGGCAAGGTCTTCGAATGGAACTACGAGCACGGTATTCGCACCGTCGAGGAGACCAAGGACCTCCATGTGGTTGCTTTTGAACGCGGCTACGGCTCGCACATTGTTGTAGCCCGCCGCTAGTAGTTGCTTCATGGCCGTAGAATTTCTCTTCATAGAGGTGTTATCTGCCCATGCCATTGCACCTGTGATCACTGTATTTCGTCGACCGAGGGCTACTTGCTGGTGGATAGGACGCTCTGGATCGTGAGGAGGCGATCGAGAATCGTCGTAAACGGCGGGCGCTCCTCCTAGACAGTTCTTGTCAAGGGGGTTTGCTGCAATGGGGAGTACTGGAGCATTGCGCCAGCATTGCGTCAGAAGGATGCCGAGGTCCGCAGGGCAGTTGTCGGGCAACGTGGGGCGCAGACCGTTCATGGCTACATTCTTCATGACTTCTTTGGAGCTTAGGTCCGGGTACGGCTCGCTCCACGAAGCCACTTCCCAGACAATGATCCCAAAGCTGTAGATGTCGCAGCCTTCGGCGAACCGGTGGCCCTGGAGGATCTCGGGGGCCACCCACAGCGGACTGCCGCACTTGGTCATCGTCTTGGTTTCATCCTAGACGTCTGAGATCTTCGCATTGGCTCCGCGCGTACCTTGATGCGAGAGAGACCAAAGTCGCCGATTTTGGCGACCCAGTGCGAGTCGACCATGATGTTGGGGCTCTTGAGGTCGCGATGGATAAGAGGCGGTGAGAGGCTGTGAAGATACGCCATGCCGCGAGCCATGTTGATGGCCACCTACGGCCGTCACTCGCGAGCGTCGAGGACAGGGCAGCACCTGCAGCACCCGCTTGTAGTGCTTCCCAATGTTGGCGAGGCGCTCTTCAACATGGTAGATGTCGAACAAACTGCCTTTGGCGAGCAGTTCCGTGACGAGGAACAAGTTGGGGGGCTGGGCGCTGCTGCCGAGAAATAGAACGATGTTGGGATGGCGCAGTTGGCGCATGAGGTCGCACTCCTTGTGGAAGTCTTTGAGCACTTTCTCGCCGAAAGCATTGATAAAGAGCTACGGTGATGTGAGCTGACTTCGCCACACCGCCCGTGCCTGCTTAATGGCCACATCTGTGCCCAGCCATTTACCGGCATACACGGCGCCGTAGCTGCCGCCGCCTATCTTGGTGCCAAGCACAAGCTCGGTTTCCTTGATGTTGAACGAAAGATTGGCCAAGAAGGCATCTTGCTCCTTCTGGATCTGGCTGCGTTCTCTTGGGAAGACGATCGCATCCGCCATTACCGCCTCTTTGAAGTACGCCGGGCAAATGTGCGCCTCGAGTGTCTCGACGATCTCGTCGAAGCCAGGTCGTTCGGCGGGGTTGGTGCTCTAGCAGCGGGTTGCACCGCCGCCAAGTTACTCGCGTACCCAGCACGCCCTCATGAGGGCCACGAGCCCCGTGAGCTCGATGGGAACTTTCGTCACCGCGGCGTAATCGGTGGGGCGGCGGCCCTGCACTGTGTTAGCGCTGAAACAGCTGCGAGTGAAACCTTGGCAACGAGGTGGGGAATGCCTTGGATTGGAACTGTCGGGTACGGCATCTCGCTAGTGACGCACTCGAAGATGATGATGCCCATGGCGTAAACGTCGACTTTTTCCGTGACGAGGCTGTCAGTGGTTATCTCTGGTGCCATCCACGGGATACTGCCCATTGTCTGTTGCGAATCCATGATGTGCTTCTTCTTGAAGCGGCTCAGGCCAAAGTCCGACACTTTGCAGCGCCAGTTTGCGTCCAAAAGCATGTTTAAACTCTTGAGGTCGTGGTGGATCACAGGAGGCTTGTACTAGACCCAGCCCATGACGAAGTGTCAGCCTGATGGCCCACCTGATGCAAGAAAGCCATGCCTTGGCTGGCGTCAAGGAGGATCCGAAGGAGCAGGCTCCAATCGAGCGCCAGGCACTTGACGTGCAAAACGTCGAAAACACTCCCGCGTGAGCAGTACTCCATGATGATCATGGGCGGAAAGAGACACATGCCCATGAACATGACGATGTTGGGGTGGCGAAGGTCAGCCATGAGCGTCGACTCGGCGCCGATCTCCTGAATGTACTCGTCCTTGACCTCGCCGCGTATCTTCTTGATCTAGGCCAAGTCCGAGTCGATGGCGCAATGCAAGAGAGTCGTACGGCAACGACAGTCGACTTCAACTTGCCGCGCACGACCTCGCCGTGGGCACCGCAGCCGATCGTGTCCAAAAGCTCGATGTCGTTGGCGCTGATCTTGTTGGTCGGCGACAGCAGCCCACCCGGGGCCACGAGGAATTTGGCCCGCGGCTACGCTCAGGTCCCAAACTTGTCGCGCCTAATGGCGCACTTACGGAATCGAGGCCTTGGGTGAAGAGGGCGAAGTTCTCCATTTGCATTTGCACCTGCACGTTTTCGGCTGTGAGGCGCTTGATGAGGCGGAACTCCCGTCGCTCCTAGTTGGAGCGTCAGAGCCCACTGCCGTGGCCCAAGACGCACGTGAATTTCGATCTGCCGGATCATGCCAAAGTTAAAAAGGATAAAGCCCACCACGACGTAGATGGTGGCTTCCGTCTACTAGAGAGTGAGCTGAGGTACATGTCGAGATGGCACCTGGTCCGAGCGTATCGAGGGGGCTGGAGACACCCAAATATCCACGACCGCCAGCAGCATGAGCACGAAGGAGATCTGAAGCGTCGCGAGGAAGCGCATACCGATGCCAATGCCCGCGGCGCCGTAGAGCAGGAATACAAGCCCGATGGAACCACGCGTCGCCGTCAAGACGAGCGCGCTGTCATCCCCCTCGTCTAGGATCTGGCACAGCATGACAGAGACGATGACGGCGCTGGAGCCAGGGACGAAATGATGCTGGTGCGCCTAGAGCGTTTGCACGTCCTTTTGACCGCCCCCGCTGGTGCTTACGTGCGTGGCCAGGAGTACTAGCAGCGCCGCTGCACCGGCAACAGCGAGCTTCATGGCACCGAGCGTCGCTTTGCCGACCGCGCATGCATACGCCCCGGCAATTGCCAGTAGCAGCGCAATTGCGCCAAGAAGTGGGCGGTACCTTGGAAAGTATTTTTTCTCGTGTTCGAGCAAAAAACTGCGCTCGATGCTGGGCTACAGCGGCATGGTATCAGCAGTGGTGGAAGAGCCCGTACCCGATTGAAACGCAGTGACACCGGGTGCATCGTGATGAACTCCGTCATGATGGACAGCTGCGGCTTGACGATCTGCTTGGCTTTCATCGCGTCCACGAGGGTCTCGACGCTTGTGATCGAGTTGCCTCGTCGTCGTTGCTATGTACACCCTCGTCGTCTTATGCTCATGGACGAGACGCGCACCGGCGACTTCGGCGGCGACGCTGGCTCGACCATGCTTCCCCGCGCCATGCTCATCCACGTCTGTTATGCTCGACGTCCACCACACCCGAACCGATCCGAAACGGGCACTTCCTGTAACTGGCACGCGACCTCCAAAAGTGCGTTGGAGGTTCCTCGCCAAGTGCAACAAAGCCTGGCTATTTGCAACATCGACACACTCTCGTAGCGCCCAGTCGCCCCATTCCCCCGTGCAACCCAGGTACACAAATTCTTTGCACCTGAGGATGTCTCCAAGCTCAGTTTGCGGCTGCAACTGACAGCGGAGGGGGATCAGCAGCGGTGCAGTGTACAACATTGCGCTCCTCGCTCTGGGGTTCCTACGACCGACTGGCCTTTGCTAGTGCCCTCGGCGGAGTAGGCCCCATCGCTGTTTTCGCCGTCGATCTGCGAAGCGACTGACAACCATTCAAGGCGCCAAGACTTCAAATTGCACTTGGAGTTTGCGTTGTTGAAGCGCAGGTAAACCGGCTATCTTGGCGGCGACAAGCGGGTCCGATACGCGTCACCCGTTGCATGCCTGCAGCTCTCATGAAAGGGTCTATCCTGAGTGTTCGTGGACGTGGGTCTATACCGACGGGCGGTGCCTGGTGGTGGCCGACGCCATCATCATTTGGCGGTCAAAATTTGGGATTCGACGGAGTATTACTGCAATGTGAATATTAATATACAACGCATGCGACGACATATAGTGAAATCAAGATTGTTGTCGTAGGTTGCTAGGGATTAAAATAATTTCCACCGGGTGACGTGTTTTGTCCCAGCGAACTCCAGAGCAATAAGATGCGCTGGCAGCAGACACGACAAACCGACGTGATGGCCCCTGCGCCAGCCCGCGACGGAAGCCTCCTCGGCTCGTTCCGGAGCAGCTTCTCGTGGGCTCGCACGCCAAGCGAGCCAAGCAGTCTCATTCGTAGCGCCCCTGGAAGCGATCTCGAGCCCACGAGCGACGTCGGCGAGACGAGCGACGATTCGCCTACCGAGGTCGAGCCCACCGACTGGATTGATCGCGGGTCGCGGATTCACCCGACGCTGTCCATGTTGCAAAGCGGAAGCTTTGATGATGACGACGAAATCGACAGCCGATTTAGCCACGCATTGGCAATGCGCGCGAGTGCAATAACGAGCCCTAGCCGAGGCAGCATTCAGGCGTCGACACCATACGAAGACCGCATCGTGCGCAAGGGCTGGATCGAGAAGTGTGGCAACAAGTTCAAGACGTGGAAATGGCGGTACTTTGAGCTCACGCGCGACGGGTACCTGCGGTACTACACATCGGAAGACAAGAGCACATGCAAGGGTGCGATCCACGTCGAGGCTACGACCAAGAACGACATCGTCATTCAAACGCACGTGAGCGAACGCCTTTACTTCTTCATTCTACTCACTCCGAACCGCAATTACCTCTTCTCGACCAAGACACAGAGAGCCATGAACCGGTGGATCCAGGCCCTCGAAAGCATCGGTGCGAACGCGCGGACTGGCCGTTGGGACCCGCTGCGCAACACGGTGCACCTCACGCTCGACGACACAGAGACAGCGCACAAGTGGACTCCATACGAAGACCCGCGTGACCGCGCCTCGATCGAAGGCGTGCTTTGGAAACGCGGTCACGTACGCACCAACTGGTCCAAGCGCTTTTTCCGCATCGAAACAACGGCTCAGAAGGAACCCATTCTACGCTACTACACAGAAGATGGAGGACCGGCCAAGGGCACCATGGCGCTGCTCGGCTGCGTCGTGAGCTGTGGCATCGCTGATGGCCCCGACGGCCGCCGAAACTACTTTGTCGTGGCGACGATGGCCCACGAGCTCCACCTGAGCGCCGTGTCTGAGCACGAAATGTATGCGTGGATTCACGCGCTGCAGCAAGTGCAGCGCAAATTTCCCCGGCCGCCGTCCGTGCTTAAGCAAGTCGTGGACCGCGCGTGTGGCGTTGCCCGCGGCCTCAACCGTGTACCGGTGATATTTCGCTGCAAGCGCGACTTTGAAGCCATAGGTCTGGACCGCCGTGCGGAAGCGTTGGTCGTTGTTGAACCGTCGGTGCTCGCGCCCGAGGTCGTCGTCGGCGCGCAGCTCCTCACAATCGCCGGTGTGTCGGTGGGCCAGACGTGCGATGCCGTCCGGCTTCGCCTTGCTCACGCCACGTACCCGCTCACGTGCGAGTTCCTCTCTCCACCGACCAAGCGCGGCACGCTCGTCAAGAAATCACGCTCGTCGCACCACATGGCGACGTGGAAGGCCCGAGAAGTAGTCGTTGCAGGTGGTGAACTGCACTACTTTAAGGGCTCCACCGAGTGCCGCGGCTCCTTTTCGCTCATCGGCTGCTGGGTAACAGTCGCAGCGTTCTCTAACCGCCCGTTCTGCGTCGTGGTGGGACGGTCGCCCACCGACAAGCTGGTGCTCCAGGCATCGACCCTGGAGGAGCAGGTCGACTGGGCCAGTGTCCTTTACTGCGCCATCTACATGGCTAGCATGGGCCTCACGGGCGTCGAACACCAGTACGATCGGCCGTTCTTCTAATGCTTAACTTATCCTTGTTTGTACTGTGTGCCTCAATCGTTGCAGGCGTACGGCTGCCACAAAGCAGCAGTAAGCCGGACATAACAAGCTTGCCAGTAAGACTCGTCGCGCGCCTTCGGCTCTTCTCCTGCAGCAGCACCACTCGTCTTCGCCCGCGAAGCAGCTTGTGCCAAGCTCGCGGACCCCGCCGACGCCCCATGTGTCCATTTCAATTTCGGCATGTCTCGTCGGTGTGCAATGTCGTATCCGGATACATCCGGATACCTGGTTTGGGAATTTTCAACGCCTCGTCGTTGGAATGTTTTTTGTGCATTTCGAGCTGCCAGCCGGAGGCGTCATTCCGCCGCTGCCGCCGACGCCACCGCCCGACGTCGACACAAAGCATGTTTCACTTTCTCAAGAAGACCAAGTCGGAGCTGCTTGGCAGCGGCCGCCACATGGAACCGGACACTGACTGCACTCCCGAGGCTGTGATTGAGGCGGCCAGCCGCATGCCGCTGCTTACGTACGACGTCCTCTTTGCCTGCGAAGTTGATGTGACGATCACTGTCACGCGCCGCCGAGAGCGAAAGGGCGAGTCCGTCTGGCTCGTCTCGAAGAGCGACGAGCCTGACGTGCTTGTGGGCAGCCAGGTCTATCTCGTCAATGGCGAGCGAATCCCCGAGGGCTCGGAAAACGACACGGACCTCTTTGCGTGGGATGTCGTCTCGACGTGGCCGCGCCGCCTCACGCTTATCTTACCGCCGACCAAAACAGGCACGTTGACCAAGAAGTCGCGCTCCGGTCGCGACAAGTGGGACGAGCGGCATTTCAAGGTCCAGCGTGGCATGCTCAAGTACTTTGAGGTTTTGGGGACAAACGAAATGAAGGAGAAGGGTGATATGGACCTGCACCGCATAAAGCTCGCGTACATGGCAACCAAGGAACGCCCGTATTGCCTGTGTCTCACAAAGAGCTCTTCCGATTCCCTTATCCTGTCCTTCACGACCGACACCGAGCGGCTCGAATGGGCCGCCACGATCTACACCATCTCGGAAATCGCAACGCGCGGTATTTCCGCTGCTCATGCCGCGCAGCTGGGGCTCATGACGGCGACATCCATCGCCCACGATGACGATCAGTGCCTTGGCCCTGCATTCCACAAGGCCATCCCGTTCTAAAAATTATAAGTGTTTTTGATTGAATCTGCTGTGCGGTGACTTGACAATCTTTTCGACACGTCAAAAGTACTTAACATAAACTTGCTTACACCGAACCATATCGCGGTATTGCAAGCCATAGACGTTCGATCGCATCTTTCGTCCAGTTCTGCTCAATCTGACCATCTTCCTGCCTCTCGGTCTCGGTGAAACTACGTTGTTCGTCACAGTGGCAGTCCCTGAGAGAGAGCGGGTACCTTTTGCCGCATGCCCTCTTACCGAGTGTAAAATCGCGATATCCACGCAAATTGCTGTTCATGAGCCCTCCTTTGAACGCCACGACACTATCAACTATGACATCACATGCCAGTGCGCTCGTCGCATGCAATTCGAACTCGCTTTAACGCTTTCTTTGAGGTTCAACTGACGTGCCGAGTCGCGATTCCTCTCCGTGCTCGAGTTGTTGCTGCTGCTCAAGCCTTGAAGGTCGCGACACGACACTAGAGCCACCGGTGGCCATTGCGACTACCGGTACTTGCGCTCGTCGTGACCACTGCTTTCGCCGCCACGACGCCCATCACCAGTCGCGGGTTCAAGGATCTTTCCCGGAGCAGACATTGACCAATCACATGGCGCCCAGGCGCGTGAGTGGCACGGTATCCGGAGGCGTCCGGAGCACATGCCAATTTGGGAGAGTTCACCATCGTTCCCATGGGGCTCTTGCCGTCCGAGGCGTCGCTGCTGCCCATGGGGCTCCTCGCGCTCTACTTCATTCAGAGCTTCCTCATGAGCTTTCCCATGACGGCGTACATCTCGTGGGTTTCGGACACCATCCACATGTCACCGGCGACAACCAACTTTTACTACGCGCTAACGTTTTTCCCTTGGAACCTCAAACCGCTGTATGCGCTCATCTCGGACAACTACCCGATCTTTGGATACCACCGCAAGTATTACATCGTACTCTGCGAGGTAATCTCAGCGCTCTCCGTGCTTGCAACGGGCCTCGTCGTCCGCAGCGTCGCTGGCGCATTCGCCGTCAAGTTCCTGGACTCGGCGTGCGAGGCCTTTACCCAGATGATGCTTGGCATCGTGCTCGTCGACGTAGCATCCGGGGACCGCGAGAAGAGCAGCAACGTGCAGTCGTGGGCGAACGCTGCCAAAAACTCTGCGGCCATACTTGCCCTTGTCGCTGGTATCCCGGTGTACGCCGACAAGTCCATTGCGGCCACGACTGTCATATCATGGTCATCAGTGATCCCGCTTGCTGGCGTATTTGTGGCCATCTACGTCCTTCATGAAAAGAAAGCTTCGGTCACCGAGCCCGAGTCTACTGCAGACCGACCGACGAATTGCACGGAGCTTGTCCAGTCGAAGTGGACGGCCCTGCGGCGCACGGTGACTCGGATCGTCCATGAGCAATGGGCATACATTCCGGTCATGTTCTTTTTCTTCCTTTGCAGTGCCTTGCCCAGTGGCGGTACCGTCTGGTACCAGTACACATACTTCCTGCTCAAAGACGAACTCGAATGTCTCCAATACTCTTCGCTGGCAGGCATGGTTGGCCGTGTCGTGTCGTGCGCCGTCTATGCACGCTTCACGCGGGGCTTTGGTATCCGCACAGTTTTCGCCGTCTCGACAGTCCTCTCAACGCTCGCGAGCTTGCCGCAAATCCTCCTCGCGCCACCGATTGCGACGTCGCTGCCCATTTCAGTGTGCACCTTTTGCACCATCGAATCGTTTGTGACGGCATTTGCTGGCGAATTTGCTTTGCTCCAGCTGCTTGTGGTCGCCACGTACTTTTGCCCACCCCGAAAAGAGCTGCACGGACTTACTTACGCGCTCTATCTGTCCTTCATAGATTTTGGCGGCGTCGTGAGCTCCTTCTTCTCGGCGATTCTCATCTCGGCGCTTGGAATCACGCAAGATCCGTCAACATTCGCCATTGACTGGAGTAACCTTTGGCTGCTTATCGTGCTCGGCGCCATCTTTCAGGTCGGCATTCTCGCTTTTCTCTGTCTTTTACCGGCCCAGGTCGACACGAATCCCTCGACGCCTGAGGCGCAGGCACTTCTACCTCAAGAAGCCGCCTAGCCGTACTGCCCCATCGTGATTATCCAGCGTAGACTAGAAGTAATATACGTCGTGTCTAGCACACATACACCTTATCAAGGTCGCTGAACGCAAGAACAAAACTAAGGACGTAAGGCAGCTCAGTGGCCGCCAAGCATACCCTGCTTTACGGCACTTACAATCATGCTAGTGACGCTGAAACGACGCCCTAGGTCATTGAGTGCCTCGGTGTGACTCCCAGACAACTTAGCTTCATTCATTAGTGACACACGCTAACGGGGCGCGGCATTGAGGATAAAGTGTGCATCAGAAAGGGTGCGCGTTTTACTCTTACAGGGCACGATCCTATCTATTTGGTATTGACGGCGCTTGGGTGCTTTACTGGAGATTTGGCCAATGCAGCTCCTGTTGATGCATTGGGAAGCGGCAAGGCAAAGCGCATCGATGTAGCAAGGTCCGTCGGGGTATTTCGAGCACCGGGGTCATCGAGGATGTGAGTGCGCCAAGTCTTGATGTCGAGAACAAACAGTTTCTGTTGCAATCTGAGCGAGACGAGGCCGCTGAGCGCTGCAGACGCACGGTCAAGATGGTAGACCCCATTGAGAATCCAGCCATCACGTGAAAACAGGAACTTAGCGCCTGCGTAGAGAAGAAGCGAGTCGGTTGGTGACGAGGTTGGGCGCTTCATCAAGGCGCGCACAATGCAGTAAACAGCGACGTTAAGGCCGAAAACTACCATGAGCAGCTGGAGTACCCGCGTCAGAGAACCAATGACAACGGTGGCACCAGTGCACACGACCTGAAAGTCGACGTCAGCGATCGTGCAATCAAGACCGACTGAAGCTGAATGCCCCACGGGCGAAACAAGGCTCCAAACGGCGGACGTTGCCGTGATGAGGACGTCGCTGGGCGTCGCGTATTGCTGTGTAGTCTCTTTTGTCACGACAACGACCATGTCATGTATGATGGCGACGAGCCATGAAACTTCACTCGCAGCGAGACACGTTTTATACCATGGCACCGATGTCGCACGTAACGAAAGCATTGGACCTGACGCAACGAGCTCGAGAGACCCGGTGCAGAGCACGGCCAGAGCCGTGAGCGCCCGCAGAACCAGCAGCGGTCGCCCAATCCACACGATGGCTCCGACCCGATTGAGTTCGAGCATGTTCCAACCTTCGATGTGGCCTTTGGCACCGAGAATGTACATACCAACAAGGCCAGAGACGGCCAAAATAACAAACGTGACGTACTGAACTCCAGCACGTGCGTAAGTTGCCATGGTCATCGGCAGCTCCCACGAAGAGACACCTTGCTGTAGCGGCAGCAGGGGGTCGCTAATGAGAGCAACTCGACCAGTATCACCTTCAAACGCCACGACTTCACGAAAGCCTTGGAGCCAGTCGACCAAGTAGCACCAGGCGAAAAAGTAAAAGGGCTTGTCGGTCGCGTCAAGTAGCGGAAGAACGGACCACACGAGAGGGGCGGTCGCGCTAGTCCGAGTTAGTTGCATGAACGAAACTTGCAGGGCAGTGATTGCGTCCGCAGCGGCACTAGTCGACCAGTTGCACGCCACATGCGTTGACAAGAACGAGATGGCGCCCGACAGCAGTTGCGGGCACGTCGCTGGAGACTCGGTCTCAAGATCACAAAGCGATGCTACGTCTGCCCCGGAGGAAACATTGGCAAAAACAAGAGCAGTGAGAAACTGCTCTCGCGTTGGTGTAATCTTGCTTTGGGTTGTGACTGTCGGGCACGCTGACGCAAAGGTAAAGCTACTCGCCATGCCGCTGGTTTGGAAGGCGCCGCTTGCATGAACAAGATCTCCACAGAGCACGGAGCCTCCATACGAAAGTAAACCGTGCTGCATCCATCGACTGGGGACAGGGTACATCGAGTTTGGGACAGGAAGATTGGCGTAATCCGTTCTACTGGTGGACGACTCCATTGCACTCTTTCGCAACGAATCGATGACATTGCGCATGGCTTCTTGAGCCACCACTGGAGGGGCTATGAAGACTTGATCGATTGCTCCAAAAGGGCCGATGTGATCCTGCACAAGAACAAAACCCGCGATTAGCGGCATCCGGAGATACCCCGTTTGCACCAACACGGACTCGAGGGTGGTGTTGGCAAAGGCAAATCGTGGACTTGACCGCACGAGGGAATGCTCGCCGATGCCGCTGGAGTTGCTCTGGACAGCCGCCAAGTCGTTCGCGAAAGCCCAATAGGCCTTGAAAGATGTTTGAACGTCGTACATGTAAGAACCGTTGAGCGCTTGCAGTGTGAGACTTGCACTCGTTCCGAAGGCCGACTCGACCGTGTACACGTTCCGGAGCCCGACCTGCTTGTAATTTTGCCATTGCACAACGTATCGATCAATTCCCCAGCGGCGCCACATGGCGGCTTCGTCGGTCACGGTCTTGGAAAATGCCGTTGTCACCACAGTGTCGCGCAGCCATATCTGCCCTGCAAGCGAGGTTTTAAGTTCGGATGCTATGGCCGCGTTCCATGCATCCCCCAGCACGGTATCCACTCCGAAGCGCGAAGATTGCGCATCAGGGCCTCGAGGTACACGGCGCCATTCGTCGACATGGCTGTACATCGGAGTGCACGAGCCTGAGTGCTGGCAACGCTCCAAGTATGGTTGAAATCGACGAAGCAATATGGAGTGAAAATCCAAGGAGCATTCGTGCATGCGTCTGAGGCACGAAGACCGGCGATAGTGTCGCGAAGATTTGAGAGCTGGGTGCGCTGCAGGGTTGCCCCAAAGTTGGTGGGCGACGATACGAACGCGGCGGCCAGTGTTTTCTCTGCGAGGGCGAGCGCAGGCTCGTCGAGGAGCATGACATCTGCTCTTTTATTCAAGTAGAGTTGTTCGTTGAGCCAGTTGGCTAGAAAGATGTGTGCCCCCGATGTGTTGAAGCTGGCCCACCACAAATCATTCGCGAGGTTCACATGGGAAATGCCGAGGTAAGAGACGCTTCCGGCCATGGTACAGCCCATGTAGAGCAAGCCGCCAATTGCCGCGACGCGGCGCCGCCGAAGCTGCCCGCGCATAGGACCGCTTGTCGGTGACCGAGAGGTAAGTAGTGGGGCCGTAGCCAAGTACGCCACTTCTGACGAAACTGAGTCGAGCACGACACGCCACGATTTTAGGTCAAATACGAAGCGAGCCCCACGAAAGCCAAAAGGAAGAAGACCGGCCATGACGCATGCGACACTGTCAATCGTCCAGGGCATCTTGGAGGCAGTGAAAAAGATCGCGGTACTCGAGGAGATGAGTAAAGGTGGGGTGAAGGCCCGTGCAGTCCACTGGTGGCGCATTAACCAAGCAACACCGTAACTTACCACGACCAGCGCACCGAGAAGGCACAGAAGCAGAGCTAGCCGACTAGTGCTACCAACTTCCACAACGCCGCTTGTGCACATGATGTAGTAGTCCATGTCTGTACTTGCGCACGTGCGATCCAGCGACACCGACAACTGAACAGGGGCGACGTGCTGGAGTAGCACGTAGGCAAACCACGTGCCAAACGCGCCCAGCGGGGCGGCGATGTGCGCAAGTGGCGCTGAGAAGAGGAGGAGCAAGTCACTGATTATGTACGCAAGCCAGGTGGCTTCGCCTGCAATGACGGCGGTCTCGAGTACAGACCACGGCGTCGGCGTCAACTGCGTGATGTTGTTCGTGCGCACCAAACGCACGTTGGCCGTACTGAGAAGTAGAAGTGCTGTACCACCACGAACGAGCAGGAGGGGTCGTCCGATCCACACAGAGGCCGCAACGCGGTTGAAGCGCCAAAGATTGCGACCGACGATGCGAAATCGCGATGCTGTGCCGTACACTGTACATAGACCACTGACGAAGACTAACACTGCACTCGTGTAGGCACATAGATAATAGAAAGCCTTGGTGGCTTGCTTGAGCTCATCAGCCGGTGTTCCGTAGTGCAGTGGAGGGTACTCGTTTGAAATGACGACGAGCGACGAGACATCACCTTCAAATGCCACGATTTCGCGCTTTCCCATAACCCAGTCGTGTGCCATAACCCACCCAAAAAGATCCCACGCGTGATCGCCCAAAAGCGGTTGCCGCAGTAGAAGCCACTCTCCTGCACCAGTCGTTGCATATTGCATCAAGCCAGCGGACGTCACGATGACAGCAGCTTCGGCAGGTTGCAACAACCGCAAGAGTGCCGGAGGCACTGGAGGTAGAAACTCCGCCGTAGCCCTCGCTGCGGCCATAGACGCAACACAGGTTTCCACTGTAGCTTTGCAAATAAACGAGATAGCTGTGCGCTCGGTCGCGGTTGCAAAAAGCGCGAATAAGACAGCGGTGGGATCGAGCGTCACAGTGAATCGAGTCGCTTCCGTGCATGCGCTTGCATAATCGAATGATTGCTGGGGAAATTGCGTTGGCTGTCCATCCAGACACATGGGGTTACCACCGTAGAAAGTCACGTTGGACCAAGCTGGTGGTACAGGATTGATTATGGTGGCGGAAAGGGCGGCGTAGGCAGCTTTGATGGCGGGAGTCTCATCAAGCGCATGTAGCAAATAGGACTGAAAAGCCGATGTCACCGCTGTTAGAACCGGTGGAACCCTGACGTAAACTAAATCGACGCTGAGAAATGGCCAACGGAATCGTGAAAGAGGTTGATTTGACCGGAGCAATTGCCGGTAGCGCTGCAGAGGCCTTGAGCTGCCTCTAAGTTCACGACTGGCACGGCAATAGAAACGTTGTGGCCGAAAAAGTTGCTTGCCTGGCGGATAAGACTGCGGTTAAACGTCTGCATCATGTAGATGTCGTTGAGGAAACGCCAGTACATGGACATAGATGTCCAGGGTCCCGTCGTGACAGGCGTTTGCTTGAGGACGACAACTTGCTCTAGGCCAAGGGCATTCCGCAATATCATGGATTCGCCGATACCAGGACCGCGTTTGTTACTCCATTGCAGCTGAAAGTACGTCACATTGAACAGCGCCCAGTACGCCACCTCCTGGATCGTTGAAGTCGTGAGTTTGGCAGTCGATGTTGTGGCCAACCATTCCTTGCCGGCTGCAGTTTCTTCCAGACCACTCTGAATAGCTATGGTAAATTTGTTGCCAGGACCACCCCATATAGCTATGAAGGCCTCCCAATCGACGTTGCGGAGCACGGCTTCGAGGAAGACGGCGCCGTTTTCACCGTATCGAGTGGTGCAACGTTTGGCCCGGGCAACCGTGTGGGCAAGTTCCCAGCGACGACCATAGTCTACCCAGCAGTATTGGGTCATCATTCGTGTGCTCCAGGAGGCGCTGAGCGTCCGAAGGTTCGACACTGCATATGGAACTGAGACGCAGTCATTGAGAATGGCGCGCAGCGCGTACGTCTCGTAAACGCTTGTGTAGGCCACAGGTGCGTCGTATGACTTGGCAATTTGTGCCTCAAAGATGTCGACGGCACCCGTTGTGGCCGTCATGAGCGCTGTATTAATGATATCGATGAGAAAACTTTGAGTGCCACTCAAGTTGTACCCGGGCCACCACAAATCGTTTTCGAGACTCGGTGCCAGGAGCGACAGATACCAAAGACCACTCGCGACAGAGGCGTAGAGATAGCTGAAACCAAGAACGACTTCGACACGGCGCCAGCGTTGGCCTTGCACAACTTGGGCGCCATTTGGAGTGGTCGCTGGTCGCACGGAAGACATGGCGGGGGCAAACGGCCGAGTTTGGTGGTTTTATTTTTTGTCCAGTTGCACGCCGTTGGTTGCGTTTCAACCAGTTATACATAAACCAGTTCACAACAACGAAATGGTCTTCAGTACATCTTAAACGTCTCAAGACGGCCATAACAGAGCGGAAGAGTTGATTTGCATGGGACAGAGTTTTGAAGAGTGATGTTTATTTAAGTACCTGCGCAATGCAAGTTGTTAAACACCATATACAGTATAGCGATACCGCAAGTACAGAGTATTCATGACTTGGTTCAGGCATGGAACTGGATGCCATGGTTGTGCACTACATTTGTATTCTCATTTATATTCCGATTCATCCCATTGTCAACAACAAACGATCGAAACTCAAAGCTTTACAGAAATGATTGGAGTTCCGGACCAGTTCTTTTGTTGCAGTCCCCACACGAGAAGCACAATCTTGACGACCTCACCGAGAGCGTTTGCAACCCAGTAACCTGTGAGGCCCCAACCGCCGTTGATGACGGCGACGTATGTGAGCGGCACAAACACGATCCAGGCACCAAAATTGTTGCAGTGGAAGCCCCACCGCGACAGCTCCACAGCATTGGCGCTTGAACTTAATAGAAAGCGATAAAAGATGAGCGCGACGCTGACCAAGAACGGGCCCAACACGGAGCGGCATAGGTCGACCACTCGAACGTCGCGCGTCCAAAGTGCTAGGATCTGGGCTGGCGCTGCCGCAATCACAATGATCAGCGCAGCCGCCACAATGGTCATAAGAAATGTACCGTGAAGCAGGGCGTGTTTGGCGGCCACCATACTGCCAAGGCCGATGGCGCGCGACATGAAGATCTGTGTTGCGGCAGCGAACCCGCTCACGCAGGCATAGGCGACGCCAAAGAGGCCAAAGAGGACCGCATTAGCGGCCGACACCTCGGGTGAGAGCGTTGCAAGGACCATTCCGGCGACGGTGAGACTGGACCAGTCGACGGCTGACGATGCGCCCATGGGTAAAGCGAGGGCCAGGAAAGTATGCAGCTGCAAGCGCGAAACGCACGCCTTGGACCAGCCACCCCAGTATGGTACGTGGTATCGCTTCCACAACATGGTATAGCTGGCGAAGAGAAGCAGCTGCACGTACGAACTGATGACCGTGGCCCACGGAGAACCGGCAAAGCCCAGGCCACGCCAGGTGCCGACACCGTAAATCAACAATTGGTTGAGCGCGATGTTGAGCAGCATGGTGACGACACTACAAACTGTCGAGGCCTGCACGACATCAATCGTGGCAAAGTAGGCGCTGAGGCACGAGTAAAGATACCGAGGCACAAGCGCCGTCGCGAGGATGCGGCCGTACTCGGTACCAAATGCCACCGTTGCTGAGTCGGTCATCGTGAGGCTGATGAGATCGCCAACGAAGACGTGCACAAGGCCGACGGGCACGCAACTGACGAGCGCAAACACAACCGATGTCTGCAGCCAAGAACCCATGGCCGCGTAGTCCTCCGCGCCGAATGCTTGACTGCCTAGGATCGAGATGGCCGGCACCGCGTACTGCACAAAGTTGAACGGGACGTTGATCCAGAGGTTGGCGAGCGCAACGCCGGCGAGTTCCTTGGTCCCAAGTCGCCCAAGGTACGCAGTATCTGTGACTAGCAGCACCCGGCGCACCATTTGGTTGACCGAGAGCTGCACCGCCAAGGAGAGCAGCGCACTGAGTTGCCGTTCGTTCGACTTTGGCTTGGCGATGCTGTTAGCGGGGGTAGAGCTCGGGCTGAGTAAGCTCGCAGTAGAAGAGCTAGCAGTTGATGGCGACCGCGTGCTCGCTGCGCTCATATTTGTGCAACGATGTGATTGTCCTTCAGCAGGCAACGAGACGGGTCGCTCTTGAAAAAAGCGCGAAACGAAAAATTTATTCCGATTCCTATCCAAACTGAAAACACTCAACTACGATAGTGGTAAAGCCTTTCCAGGCACCAAACGACACGCGACAAGTTAAGAGCCGAGTTCGGCCATAAATCAAGGCCGTGTAGAAGTGCTACCATACTAGCTATTTCTTAGCTTGTCAACGCCAGTAAGTCGTTGCAGGTTATGACCAAAGTTGACTTTATTTAACTCGTTGGGTGGCAGAGAATGCCAGACCAGCAAGGAGATAAATGTGTCGCGAGCAGAATAGTTGAGCGCGCGTACGAAGGACTGACTGCGCCATTGCACCGACAGCTATCACAATATTGTTCATCGGAAGGCATCTTCTCAGCTTCCAAAGCCTTGCTTTTAGCGGAAGCGCAGATCAAATAAACTGAATGGAATGTTTTGACATTTGACAACAACCTGGCCTGATTTCCTGAAGAACACACCAATGCAAACGTCAAGCCACTACCACTAGTGTTATCTATCTAATTGAAATCTAGCGTTATCTCTTCTAGCTAAAAGGCAAATTCTTCTTTGTGAAAGTCGAAGCCACACTTTCGGGCAAGTCCTTGCACCTCACGAATGAGTGCATCGGGCCCGCACGCGAGGACGCACGCCGACTTTCCGACGAAGGCAACGTTGTTGATGAGTTCAGGCCATTTGGGTCGGCGCGGATAAAAGGATTGGCTGCCACCACCAGTCGTAAGCACCTTTCCTTCTTCCGCTGCTGCTGTCACGAAGAAACGGTGGCGAAGTGTGTCTGGCAGCGGGTACATGAGCGCCTCCGCCATGAGCAGGTCATTGACGTCACGAACGACCCAATACAGATGAAATGCGCTTCCTCCCTTGCCCTGTTTGTTCCGGAATTGGTTCACTAGACTCAGCATGGGAGTGATACCGACGCCACCCGCGACGAAGATAACTGCTTGGTACTCGAGAATGTTCACGGACGCGTACCCGTAGGGCCCACCAACAACAACGGGCATCGTGGCGCGGCCGCTTCCCGTGCGTCGCAAAACATCGGCGACGACTTCGTCCGCAAACCGTCCTGGGGTCATGGCCTTGAGCACAAAGCCAATCGAAGCACCATCGGGTGTCGCAACGGCTGTGAGGGGGTGCCACTCAATGGCCGAAATGCCAGGCACTTGAACGTAAAAGAAAGCTGACGGCGGCATGGTCGCAGCCCAATGCTTGGTTTGCGATGTTGATGGAAGCACAATTGTGACGGTCTTGTTGCCTGTGGATGCTACGGGGGCGTCATATCTGTTGCAGAAGGCGCGCACCCGCACAATGCCCGAGAGACCGTACAGAATGAGCGGCACAATCATAGCGTAGCGTATTACAGCGCTGTGCAGCAGCACGAAGAGGAAAACGAGAAGGCTCACAATGCGGTGGTGCATGTAAAACGTTGCATAGTACTTGCGCCGAATCGGTTCGTAGCCCATGGTGCCAAGCGAGATGGCGAGGATGAGGCCTGCGAGTCCCGGCAGCGGGACCACTGCCGTCTGCCCATAGAGTTGCGTACTCGACGGACTCGTGAACGGCAGATACAGCACAAAATGGATGATACTAAACACGACGAAGAGGCGCGAGCTTGCGAGGTGGAACTTGAGGACTCGTTCGTGCGACGAACCAAAAAGGAACCGCCAGTGAGGACCACGGGCGATCGGAATCAGCGAAAACATGAGGCAAAGAAGCGCCAAGTGCCCCGAGATGAAGGCAAAGAGGGAGTAGTTAACGATGGGGTTCGGTTTTTGCAGGTACAGTGCGGCACCAACGAGTGCCAGGATGAAGATCAGCACGATGATTGCTTCACCCACTTTGAGGTCCGCGACCATCTGCACGAGAAAGCTCAGACCTTTGTCAGACTTGGGTGGTGCACACAGTGTCGTGTGGTTGATGAGGCGAAAGCGGCCAAAGTGTGTGGCGGCGATGCCCAGAAGGAGCATGACTCCAAGGAGCCCTGCGGCAATGGCGGCAGTATTCAGAGTGTTGAGCCCTGGTGCCGAGTTGTTTGCTGAATTGAGTATAAGCTCCAGAGCACCACAGGCCTTGTGCGTGGAAGGGAATGACTTCGTATCGTAGGCCCACGTGAGGATAGTGACACCGTTGGGGTCGATGGCCACATCTGTGGGGTCAATCGCCGCCAAGCGTCGTTGGAAAGTAAACTCGGCGACGCCATTTACAAAGGAGGACGACGTGACGTTGATGGGCGATTGGTCGCTATTGAGCCTCGTGTCTTGGTGTCCGTAACCATACATGGTGAAAAGCATGGCTGGTGGGGTAGTGACGTCGTAGACGACGACGTTCTCCACGGGCTGGTTGACCATCTTGGGTGTTGCAGCTACTGAGAGAGAAAGCCATTTGGTCGATGCGTCTGCAATGGTTAACTGGAAGCAAACGTAGGGCGATTGCACAAGGGTTTTAATCGTCATTGGCGTTTGGCCAATTTGAATGACTGGAGCACTGGCAAACGCCGCCGACGTGCAGATATTGGTCGTCATGGCTGGCGCGACCGTCGTGTTCGAGATGACTGGCGCTACTGTGGACGTGTAGCGTCCAGCAAGTGTGTTCGGAATTCCTAGTGATGAGACCAACAGCGACCACGTTCGCATGGCTGAGCTAAACTGCGAGTAAAGTTTCCGTAGTCAAGCCCCATGGTTAAAACCTATGTATAGATTTTAGGTTGGCACAACCAAGTGTCGTTGGCTTGCGTTTTTTGTAGCGGAACTCATCAAATCCACCCACGTTGGAACGCCACGTTGGTCACGGGGTGGACAGACAATGCAAAAATAACAAGTCGAAAGGCTCTGTCTCAAACGACCGCACCGAAGAATGCAAGTTGACTATCGACGATCTGTAACGAAATTTTTAGAGGGGGCTTATCGCTCCCTAGTTCAGTTCACACCCTTAGTTAAGCGCCCACGACGAACGCAGTGGCTGCTACCAATTGAAGTTGGCTGTGATTTTGCTTCTCGTCTCCGCTGCGTTGACAAACGGCTTTGGTGAGAGAAGACGACCCCACTGTCGAGCAGTAGAACAAAGTTAGCGACTCGAAATGAAGAGTAGTATGGACAAGTACGAATGCGCCTGGGCGAGTTGTTCAGCGGGGCTTTTACACGGCTTAGGGCAGTGTCACCAAAGCTGTATTGACCTCATGGAGGTATGTCGATGTTTCACCTGAGATTGGACAAGACATGACGCATTGTACCAACTTTACGACATACAAACACTACGGTGCACCTTGAATCCAACACAGGAGTTCCTTGGCCAGAAAACGAGGCTCCTGTCAATCGATTTGACCGCAAAAGCCAACGTAGCTAGATGGCGCGACTGCCAACTACAACCGCCAACCCAACTACTCAACTACTCGGCCGAATCGACACACTGAATTTATTGGTTAGCTTTGTTGCGCTCGTCGTTCTTACGGAGCCTTGGACCACACCTCGAAGTCGAGCCTACAGATTCTTAGCACACGAGAGTGGATGCCGATGTACTTAATGCCATTGTCTTCATCCGGGACCTGTGACTCCAGCTTCGTAAAGAGTTTATCCCATTCGGGGAAGAACGTATCGCCATCGAACTCATCATCGATTCGGGTGATGTAGAGCTTGTGCGCGTCATTAAGCGCCTCTGTGTAGATGCGCTCGCCTCCGAGAATCCACACTTGGTCAATACAGCGGCTGCGTGCCTCGGTGAGCGCATCAGCGTAGCTCGACACAAAGGTAACATATGGTTGCCGCTTCCCCGCCTTCACAAGCGACGCCGACACGGCAATGACAGGAAAGTCCGGTCCGGCAGCAAACTCCTCCAGGCACGTGCGACCCATGATGGACACATGGCCCTTCACTTGGCTCAAGAAGTAGTTCCAGTCCTTAGGCAGAGACCATGGGAGCTGGCCGTTGCGACCGATGACGCGGTTGCGCGGCACTGCGGCAATGATCTTGATCTGCATCTCGATGGCAATTTCGGACTGCCGATGACACGCGAAGTCGCACGCGAGGCGCCATTTTATTTTCACCTTTGCTCGCATACAAACTACAAGTATTGATTTCCTCAATACAATTTCGTATATGCAGCTATTTTATCATTGGACGAACAATTTATTTTAACAGTTTCAAATACCTATACAAGTTATAAGTACGATGGGAATAAAACACAATTTAATTTGATTATCGAACGAGTTGCCACCTTGCGTCGTCGGTTCACTTTAAGCGTATGCCAGGTGACAGTTGTGCAACGCCGACAAGGATTTGGATTCCAGAGGCGCGCCCCAGCGCCCCCAGCGATGGAATGAGCTATTGTTCGCGCCATGATTCAATTCCTCACATTATATTGCCGCACGTTTTCGCGGATAAAGTTGCGTGGTTTCAGTCACACGTTTCATGTTTAAACCGCTGGCACAAACCATCCCAATGGCCGTCGAGACTCCGCTTCTCAGCGCCAAGGAGTACCATGCAGCTAAAGAAGCTGTACTTCAGCACAAGGCACGCCCGCGAGGTGCGAATGAAAAGCCGCAGCTACCGGCCTATGCATTGCGGCAGCGAGCGGCAGCTGCAGACTTGAATGCTGCGTTGCGCGAACACACAGTGATCATCCAGACATCGGGCTTGCGTCCAGGGCGGGAAAACATGCTCGTGGACAATGTGAACGTCTTGCGAAACTTGTGTGAAGAGGCCCTTCGATCCCTTGAGGCCGAGCATGCGACTTCCGAAGCTTTGTGGGTGAGCTCAATGGCCGACCTGAAGTCGCAGCTGCTTGCTCAAGCTGAAACCATAGAGACCCTAGTTGCAAATCACGCAGCGGAGCTGGATCAGCTCCAGCAGCACTGGGAAACCACTCAGTTTGAAGAGCTCGAGGCGCTGACAAAGGCGTACGACGAAAAGGTGCTTGAAATCCAAGAGCTCTGTGAGGACAAGGTACGCCATGTGGAGGCCGAAATCAACGAAAGAGTCGCAGCCGTGCGTGCCAAAACCAAGACGTGGAAGGTTGCATTCGAAGCTAAGCTTTCGGCTGCGGCTACTGCAAAGATCGACGCTCTAAAAGCGCAGGCGGAGCAACAATTAAACGCGGTGTTGACACAGCTGGACAAGGAGATGCAAACCGTCTCACAGGCACTTCAGGCGTCGCGACAGCAGAACCAATCGCTACAACTCCAACTGGCAACGGCCACAGCGCGGATAGCCGAGTTGGGAGAAGGCAAAACCTCAGAGAGCGAAAAGATGGCCCAGCTGGAGGAGGCTCTGGCGGCGGAAACCAGAGCTGTGGCTCAGCACAAGCACATGTACGACACGCTGCTGGCAACATACCGAGCACAGCAAACGCAGGCTGTCGAGGACAAAGCGCGCCTTATCCAGCACCACGCGCTGCAGCAAGGCCTCTTGGAGTCCCAACTGGCTCAAGCCAAGCAAGACGAAATCGACAAGCTTCACGAGCGCGTTCGACATGCTGTGGCCATGAAAGTGGCAATTATTGAGCGTCTCAAAGAGCAGCTGGCCGAGGAGAAGAGTCGCGCCAAACATGCCGAGGACACGCTTGGACAGATTCATAGTGACCTACAGAGCTGCGGGTCTGGTGGTCGCCAATTCGAAGCCTTCCCGATTGATGTCTGACACAGTATATCCTACAATAATTTCAGCAACACCTAAATCCCAACTCCAATTAGTGAACCAACTGTGTCACATTAAGCGATGCAGTAAAAGTGCATATTCACACAAGCAGGCCTTCGTAATGTACTAGGCATTACGAGTATTCATACAAAACCCAGCATAATCCATCCACTTTGTTCTCACGAAGACCGGGACAAGCGGCCTCCAAAAAGATGTCGTGTGCGGTGATACAAACACCTTGTGTAAATGTAGCTATTGTGACTTGGTAAAAGTCACAATTGCTCCAGATTACTCCAATAAACCGGCATGGGCAAATTCCATAACATTCCCACTTTCACCCACATTTTGGCAAGATGTTCCCACTCCGGATTTCACCCAATCATCGTGATGTTCGCTTTGACGGTGTCAAAGCGGAAAAACCCAATAGGGACTAACCCAAGACATGTTATAATGCGAAGATAACGTAGAGCCCCTCGACTACAGGAGCTGGTCTCGAGACAACGAATTCAACAACACAATACTGTACGAGGGGTCGAGATTTTTACCCAGAGGGTGTCTACATTCGTAGTCCAGCATGACTGGTGCCGGACACGACGTTGAGCCCGCTAGTGGAATTTCTGACTTTTAGGATAGAAAGAGGCTGTTCGCTCGATCCACGAAACAAGTAGACGCAGGTCACATCGACAAGCGGATGGCCGAGCGGTAGCCTAGTAGGTTGGGCACGATAAACCACCATGAGGACGGCTCGATCGTCAATCTAGGAACACAGTCTGCTTGAGCAGAGCATTGGCCACCAAAGTTTTGCGCGTCGAAAATCATGGACGTCGCCACACAACTCGTGTGCGACGGGCTTATGGTAGGTGTCGTTCGTTGACTGCAACCTTTTCGCCGTTTGTTGCACCGGGAGCTCTTCCAGTGCAGCAA
>JNBR01002024.1:0-10964 GCA_002081595.1 Achlya hypogyna | reverse complement strand
GATCAGCATGCTGACGCTCCACACTATAGTTAGTCGGACGTAATGTTGCGTTTGTAAGGCTCTTCGTAGTAAAGCTTGGCTTGTTTGGCGGGACGCTACTCTTAATGAGTGCACGCGACCGGAGCTGAAGCGCGTTGGTATCGCCGTGCGCTCGAGTGCCCATTTGTTAGGACTGTTTAAGGTCAGCATTCTAGGACCATGATGCAAATGTCCGTCCGCTAAGGCGGTCACAGCAAGACGCAAATAGCCTACTCTGTGTATAGTAAGTGCTATAATTGGATCCAGAACGCAGATGTGCTTCAGAATCTTTACTACACCGTCGCCACTTTAAATGGACCATGCGTCCAAAATATTTGATCAAATCCCAATAATATTGTGCCAAGTATCGACATAATTGGCCAAACAACCAGTTTGACGCCAACTGTCGAATATATTGTGCTGAGTGCCAATACCACAGTGGCAAACGTCAAATATACTTGGCCTTGTATTGCTTATCTTTAACCATGCCTTAAAAATTTAGAATTACCTTAATCGGTTAGAAAACCGAAATACTACACATCGGAGGTCATGAATGACTACAACAAAGGCCGTGAACAACCAGCGAGATCGTCGGACAGCAAAGCACCGACCGCCATATCCTCGAGATGCAGCCCACGTTCGTGCATCCGTTTCAGGTGTGCGCCGTACCGGTGCAGGCGGCAAGAAACAAAACCTAGTTTATTCAATTCATGCCCACGATAGTGATTGCCTCCAATAGCCATCTCGGTTACCATCTCCAGTTACAGCATGCAAAATTCATTTCTTGATAGATATCCGCAATCGGTCCTATGAACGCAACGACGCCTTCACGAAGGAGGAGTGTTCCGTTCAAAAATCCGGTTCTTGGATGACTGCCTCAGCACAACGCAGTCGCACAAGTTTCTGTCTAGTTGTGGCGCAGCACGTGTGAGTGGAGCACGTTGCCATCACGTGGTATGGACGGGCCTTGCGCTGCATAGTGAATAAGTTGAAATTAGTTTCATCGAGGCAGATTGAGACCTTGCCAGAGGGTGTTATTTGTAATAGTGGCAAACATACACTGTGCACCTGGCATTAAACGAGGGATCGTTCGTTTGACGAGGCTCATAGTGCACGTCCTTATACGTAAACGCGAGAACGACGTACAGCTCAATTTGCTATCGTGCTCGAAACACTTCAAGCGTTGTCTGACAGGCCTGCTTGACCCAAAGGTACAAGCCGTCGATGTGATGCTGTTGGAGAACCGATCGACGCTATCCTAACGCTTTTTCAAGACAAGCTCGGCGGCAATAACGTAGTTCCACGCGGTGCGGGGCTCAATGCCATTTTCTAATGCGACCGTTTTCCAATTCCACCAGCTTCAGCCACATCACGGATGCACCGCTTTGCTGACAGGGGGATCCGCATATACTTTCGCCGCGCAGATAATTTTTTCCGTTTTGGTTATGGTCCTGATGTATTTGGCGTTTGACACTATCGGATACACTGTGTAATCGGCACTTGGCATAAAATTCTCGCATTTGGCACCTCACTCGAAGCTTGAACATCTTACTCTACGTATTGCGCTCTGTACGACATACATATCTTTTTCACCCCGAATAACGTTGGGCACATGTTGTGCCCAGCAATGTTGTGCTGCACAACACTGCTGGGATTTGGTCAAATATTTCGGACGTATGGCCACTTAAAAGTGGATATGGAGTATATTATTAAGCTAGCCGAAGGATGGTAGACGACGGTGCCACTACTGAAGGTGAGTTTTTGAGGCGTGGATGTATATATTGTAAGGTTTCCTTTAAATTCACTACACATTGCATTCACGACTCTAACAGGCTGGAAAGATGACAGCTTCAGCGGCGCGGCAGGCGCGGGGCCAGGCGCGGACCCCAAACGAGGTAGTGGATGCACGTACTCCATTCGCATTTTGAAAAAGAAACAACTACTCTCTATGCCGATTAGACCCTGCTTTAGCCTCGCAACCACACTCCTTAGGTCATTCGGTACAACCTCGCCTCCACCGTGCTCAACGGCCTACTTAACTATCGATGTGGAAACCATTTCCGCGCGTTGGAACCAAGCTTTGGCAAATCGATGCAGCGCCCTTGTCTACGTAGACCTTCATGAACACCCGCTGCAGTGCCCTCCAGGTAAGCTTTTCCTCCCACTAGCGTCATCCAGCGTTCGCAAAACCACAACGTAAATACATCGTTGCTCGTGATTGCAAGAAAATTGCGATCGAGTTGAAGTTGTTTTTTACCATGATGGGTGCATTGCAAATTATTTCACAAGCCCAGCAAGATGAAAGAGATTAAACCTTCGCGCGCACTATACTTGCAGGGGTATTGTATAGCGAAGGTGCGGGGCATACTTGAGGGCATCGGTCGATATGTTGGAATGCGTCTCGTTTAAGCAGTACCGACGCCACGTCTTGATATCAAGGATAAAAATATTGCCGTCAACTTGGACGCTCACAAGCCCAGTTATAAGCGCTGATGCTTTGTCAATGTAGTACACTTGTTTGTGCATCCATGTGCTAGTGTCGTAATGGTATTTTGCGGTTGCGTATAACCAAAACGAGCTGTGAAGGTGCGGAGCCAGCCGCGGAAATCGCAGGCGCTGTACTACGTAGCCACCTAACACGGAGGCCAAGGAGAGTGCGGCAAGGCCGAGAAGACGTTGTGGGCTGCCGATAGCCACTACACCACTGTGACACTCGATTTGCAAGTCCACGGTCACAATAATGCAGTCACGCTTCAGTGCTGCGCTGTGCTGGACAGGGGACACTAGGCTCCAAATAGCAGCGGCGCACCACACGCCCAAGCTACTCTTTGTGGCGTAGACGGCGGTGTACTGCTTCGTAACGACGGAAAAGGCGTCGTTAAGGATGAAGACGAGCCATGTGATCTCGCCGGCAGCCATGACTGTCGTAAACCACGACTCTGACGTACTCGCCATATAGTAAAGCCCATCGACTTGCCGGAGCTCAATTTCGGCGGTAGATAGGAGGCACAATGCTGTCGCACTGCGCAGTAGAAGCAACGGCCGCCCGATCCAAACGAGACCCGCTACGCGGTTAATGACGAACATGTTGGCACCTTCTATGAACCCACGGTTGACCACAGAATAAACGACGACGGCACATGCCACCATGAGTAGCACACTCGAGTTGTACATCAGACCACAGCTTGCGTAGTAGGCAACGTTTAGTGGGACTTCGAGCGGGTTTGAAGACACGGCTGCCAAAGGGTTTCGCTCAGATATCGTCACCAGGCGCCCGTGTAAGCCTTCAAACGCCACGACTTCTCGAAACCCTTGAACCCACTCGGTAAGATATAGCCACGAAAAGAGCCCGATAGCGCCCTTGAGGTTGGCCATGAGGTCGAAGCGCGCAAGCATGAGATCCGTACCATTAACAGCGTACTCAACCAAGTAAATAGGTTCAATGGCGGCGGCACTGCCCCAGCTAAGCTCGTGAGTGGCCGAGGATATTACAGGGTCAATGTAAGCATCAGCAAAAGTTGCTGCGGCGCTTAGCAACCCGCGACAGGTGCTGTCGTCCGACGATGTGACGAGTGAGCAGGTGTGCTCAACATCGTGAACCTCAAGCGGCCCAACGGCCAGCACAGACGCTATCATGGCGATCGCGGTTGGAAATACGCCGTCGCCGACATTGAGCTGACAAACACCGCTGTTGGTGAAAAAGGAGAATGTCCCGTTCTGAGGCTGCTGAGCATCGCACAAGACATCATTTCCGGCACTTTGTAGCTTCGCAAGGGCTTCGGGGACAACGACAATGCCCGCAAGGCCAGACGGAATAGCACTAAGCGCCGCTGCAGCAGCGGAACTTGCCCGAGCGGAAACTGCAATAAGATCACTCATGCGTTGAAACCACTTGCATAGCACTTCGGGCGGCGCAAGTCGTTTGGCATTGATGCTACCGTACGGCCCCAGCGTGCTTCGCATAAGAGCAAAGCCGGCGCCCAGCGGTGTTTCAAGTGTACCGTTGCGAAAGAGGGACGCTTCGATGGTGGTGTTGGCGAAGGCAAACTTTGGGCTTTGCCGCACCAAGCTGTACCCTCCAATGCCACTGGCATTATTGGCAATGGCCCAGAACAGCGATGCTATAGGCCATTGCAGTTTAAACGACGTCTGATGTTCGGTGTGGAAAGAGCCGTTTGAGTACTTCAGCGTCATTGGATACGTGAACCCGAAGGCGCTTTGGATGGAAAACGTCTCGACGACGCCAAGCAATTTGTAGCTTTGCCAAAGTGTCTCAAACGTCATGATGCCATGCTGCTGCCAGTAGCGCACTTCAGCTGCCACAGGCAGTGTATTTTTCTGCGTCCCGCGCATCCAGCTGCGGCCGATCTCCGACGTGGCAACATGGGCAAAGATGCCTACGTCCAGTGATGAATGCCAACAAGTGTAAAGCTCGGCCCAGTTGGCGTTGCGCAGGTAGCTCTCCATGTACACCGCGCCATTCTGCGCGTGGCTGTTGGCACACTGCGTTTGTCGGTAAGCCGACACAGCCATTTCCCACGTCTGGTTGAAGTCAACGTAGCACAACGGCGTGGCGATCCAAGGTACATAACAGCCATCCATATTTCGAAGCCCTTGGACGACGTTCCCCAGCGTGTTGACCTCGTCCTGAACCATGCTGGCGTAGAGCATCGGAACGCTTGTTGTAGTCTGGCTTAAGTTGTACGCCATTGACGCGTCGCTGTAGGCTGGAGTAGTGAGGTCGACGTTGAGCACGACGCGATTAAGCTGCAGCTGCCGCGTGAACCAATTGACCAGAAAAGTTTGGTGACCGCTGCTGTTGAAGCGTGCCCACCAAAAGTCGTTCGTCATGGCACTCTGCGAAAGGTAGATATACGAATAGCTGCCCGCAACGGTAAAGATGACGTAGAAAAAACCAACGACGACCTTGGCTCTGCTCCAGACGTATGGCAGTGGTGCGCTTATGTCCACTACAGAGGGCTTAAGCTGGAGCTTACGTTGTGTGGCCTCGATGCGGTGGGCTGAAACCAGCAGCCAAAGGTTCACGTCAAACATCTTGTCACGCCACGGAAGAATCCCCGAGAGGACCATTTTAGTTTTGTCAAAATACCAATGGCAGTTAGTCGAATGGTCGAGGAAGGTCTCCGATGGCCCCGGCAGCAATACGTGGTTGATAAAGCGCCTTGAGACAGACTTCGAAAGCCGTAGCCACTTGTATAGCGCATATGCAGCAAAGCACAATACGACGCTACCAGCATTGATGGATATGAGCGTTAAAAGCCGCATCAAACTCCCAATCTGGACCTCTCCCGAGAAGCAACGCACGCTGAGGCCGAGGGCGAGAATGTCGCAAGATGCGTGGATACTGGCCGTGGCAACAAACGGATCCAAAAGCTCAAGAAAAACAATAGCAGCCCACGCGAGGCCCGCCGAAGCGGCAGCATACATGTGGCTGTCATGCGGAAAAATTGGCAAGAGCAAATCAACGACGATGTACGAGAGCCAAGTAGCTTCTTGAGCAACAACGGCGAGTTCGACCCAACTGCGTGCCTTGAAGACGAAGTGCGCAATCCCGTTGTACGTCGCAAAGTAGATTGGCGACGTACTTAATATCACAATGGCTGTAGTGGCACGCAAAAGCAGAGCCGGTCGCCCAATCCAGACGAAGCCCGCGACGCGATTGAACTGAAAGAGGTCACGGGCGCACGAGCATGCCCGGGTTTGGCACTCAACCCCGACCACGAGCAGCGCCACAATGCTCAGGACGACAGAAACGTACACAGACATATACCAAAAGTACTGACAGGCCTGTTGGGGTAGTTCGAGTGGGTTGGCTGAGTATGCGAGGTAGTCAGTGGCTTCACTTAAAAGCACCAACGAACCTTCATCTCCTTGGAAGACGAATACTTCGCGAGTCCCAGAGAGCCAGTCGTAGACCGCGGCCCAGCCAAAAAAGCGCCAGGCACCACTCACCAGCGGCTGGACAAGCAGTTGATGACTTGAGTTGGCCGCCACAGCAAATTGGATGATCGAAATGTTGAGAATATTCATGGCGTGGGCGCTCTCGTGGGGGTCTAATGCGGACATTGTGTTCCACAATGTGGACGGGATAATCGAAACAGCGTCTTCAATAGCCGAGAGACAGGACGTAGCTTGAACCCCGACCAAACGACAAATGGCATCTGCGTCGTACCTGGAGATGCCTGACATCCAAACGGCAAACACGGCAGAGCTGCGCGAAAGGCTCACGACTAGTGCTTGGTTCGAACCGCACGAGTCATAGAAGTTGAACAATTGCTGTGGAGCTGATCGCCCCACCGACTCCACGCACATCGGATTGCCTCCGTAGTACTTGTACTCAGTCTCGCTCCACTCGGTAGGCACGGGGGTCACAATAACAGGTGCGTCGGGGGGTATAGGGAGTGATGCAATTAAGTGAGATCGGAGAGCGCCTTGGAACGCGTTAAACTGAGCAAGTAGCTCTGGAGGTTTGGCCTGCAACGTCACGTCGATGCTTCCGTAAGGCCCAAGGAAGCTGTGAACGAGGTCCATGACTGGGGTCGAACCCGTCAGTGCGTACTGCAGCATTTCCCAATTGTCTTGTAGCTTATTGGAAGCGCTCGACACATTGCGGACGAGGCTCATGTTCAGGCTGTCGGCCCCAAAGAGGTCGTTCCAAAGACCATCGTATGCCACGAGGAGGGACCAAAGGGCGAGGCCACGGAACTGACGTGGTGTATGGTTGATGGTCACGTTTTGACGCAAACCAAAGGCGTTTACAATTGCGATTGTGTTGTCTAAGCCTTGCTGATAGTAATTGGTTACTTCAGTCTGCCAGTAGCTCAGACTGCGGTTGTGCCACAGATCCACTTCGTCGGACAAAGTGACCCAGGGGGCCTCTAATACTGAAGCCAGCCAAAACTTGTCACAATGTGGGGCAATGCCTGCAAACACCGTTGCGCGCAACAGCCTCCCGTACGCGCTATCGTTCAGTTCGTGCTTGTCGATGTTGCGCAGAAGCGACTCGAGGTACATAGCTGCGTTTGGAGCATGGTCTCGATGACAGCGGGTATTGCGTTTAACGGTGAAAGCCATGGAAAAGCGTCGAGCGTGGTCTACCCAGCAATAGGTTGTGAACATGCGCACGTTTGTGTCGACGCTATTGGCCCGCATTACCGCGATGGCCACATTAAGTGGGATGGAATTTGTGAGCAAAAGTTGTCTTGGGTGCGCGAGGCTAACATCGATAAAGTTGGAGATCCCGGTGTATGTCTTCTCCGAAGTGACGAGGTTAGATGTTAAAGCAACTGTAGTAGACACGTTGAGGCGAAGCTGGTTGTTGAAAACATCACCGAGAAAAGTTTGGATGCCTGAAGGTGAAAAGCCACGCCACCAGAAGTCGTTCACCGCATGTGGCGCCAAAAGAGTGAGGTAGTAGGTGCTCCAGCAAACGGTCCAGAAGATATAACCGTATCCTAGATAATGTTGCCGCGAAGGCTTGCGAATATGTAGTACTCCTTGTCGCCGTCGTGCGCCAGCCATCTTGGGCACAATGCGATGGGGAGGACCGAGCATCGTGAAATGGTATCGTGGTTTCTCATCGTCACTGAAGCTATAAGCAGTTTCGCAAAATTTATATTTTTAGAGAATTACGACATTGAAATTTAGTAGCAAGATTAAGTGGTCCAAGTGGGCCTCCTGACGCAAGCAAGAAGATATCACCTTTCGATTCAAGCCTGCTAAGGAGCGCAATATGTTGTGACCGCCCAGAAGCAGTGCATCGTACAGGAAAACCAAGGGCGCGTTCGGTTCGCCCGAATCACGTAACCTCTACGAACCGTCGGCTTCGGTACAAACAGCGATAGTGTGGTCGCTTTTGGGGGTTGAGCTGACCGAATGAGAACTTTATGGCAAATGGTAAACTGGATTAGACAGTTCGACTATGACATGGATATGTTGGGCTCGAGATACATATAAGCTATTATAGGCTAGAGATATACTAGATCAAGGACTTGGGGTGGTTCGAGTCAAAGATCGCCTGGACAAGCAACGAAATGAGTGAGTGTAACAAGTTGTCTGTTCTGGCGCCACTGCACAGACAACCTGATACCCTCAAACCCCTCCTTCAAAAGGCACCTGGGCTTCGCATGTTACAGTCTGTAACGCGTCCGCGTCCGGAGTGCCTCACGTTGACAGTGAATTCAAAAGTGAGTTTATTGGGTGGATCCGAAAAGTCTAAATGACCAAATACCAGAACTAGAAGTCTAAATTTTTAGTCGTGTTTTTAGGGTGTGAAATTTCCCATACAATTATTTTGGAATCTGGAATCGGTGCAGTCCATCGATTCTAGATCCTAAATACCAGAACTAAAGTAAAAGTCGAGTCAAACTGTGATCTTATTGGTCAGCCGCCAACTGCGGAAAACACGTGTTCTCCACGTCAAGGTACGGCATGTAGACAGAACGGGTTTCGTTCCGCCCGAGCGTCCGTGTGCGGAAGTTGTGAAGCCTGCACTGGTCCGCACGGAGCAGCGCAAAGAGGACGCGCTGGCTCGCCGAGAGGAGCGCGAGGCCCTCCTCGAGCAAACTCGCTTGCATCTGTTGGAAGACCAAGCTGCGCGTGCTCACGAGCGTGAAGTCTCCGACCAGCGCTTTATGGCTATGCTTACCGCACTTACGAAGAAGGCTTAGTTCTGTAGCAGATAGATTGGTAATTCAACTACATTGTGCAATTGACAATATTTAGTCAATAATTTAGAAACTGCACGCTCCGAAAACACGAGTACAAATGGCTAAACTAGATGACTACTTTTTAGTTTTAGGTTTTAGTTTTTAGACTTTTCGGATCCACCCATTAGCGTACTAGAATTTAGAGAACATAAACTATGCAGTGTACACGGATATGTACACATTGTCCCGTACGCAGGGACCATGCAGTGAGGGGATAAGACGGGTGACCATCCTTGGACTGGGACACAATCATGGTGAGAGTTTCGTGACGTATTACATCGTCCTCCGACTAGCGGCGCTTGTCAAGGCGGCGGCGCAGGTCCGCGAGCATGGATGGGAAATGGCATCGGTTCCCAGGTGGCTTCGTCTGGCGTCTCGTTGTGCCATTGCATCAAGTACTCCTTCTTGGAGCGGTGGGTGCGTTGGCGCAAAAGTCGTTCTGCTATAAACAGCTCGTCGCCCGTCGCTTCGTCGAGGATCACGGGTCGACTTGGGGATTGGACAAATTGCGTATTCGGTCGGGTTGGCCGGGGCGTGCTTAAGCCTGTCGACATTCACGACGTCGTGGAGCCGGTGCAAAGATGCCGGGAACGCGAGGCGCATCGCGTTGGGATTGATTTCTTCGACGATCTCGTACGGGCCGATAAAGCGCGGCACGAGCTTGGCCTTCTCGGTGTCTTCGCCCGAGACCTTGGGGTGCTTGATCGGAACCTGGCGCGTCGCGAGGAAGACCGAGTCGGCAACCTTGAACTTGACGTTGGAACGCTTGAGGTTGTAGTACTTGGCTTGGCGGTCCTGCGCGTCCTTGAGGTTGGAGCGGGCGAGCTCGACAATGCGTTTTCGGTTCTGCGCGAGGTTCACGGCGAGCTTGTCCATAACGACCAAGTCGTTAAAGAGAGGGTTGACTTGCACTCGCCCCGTGTCGACTTCAAAGGGCGTCTTGCCGTGACTTGCTTGAACGAGGTACATGTGAGCATATTCGATGGTGCCAAGGTGCGTGCTCCAATCTTCACCGAGGTGCAAGCACATGCAGCGCATGGAGTCTTCTAGCCTGCGATTCTGGCGTTCGGCTTGGCTATCGGCTTGCGCGCGGTAGGCCGTCGTCATAGAGTGCTTGATACCCATCTTCGTCATGAGCGCGCCCCAGAACTGGCTTACGAACTTGGGATCGCGGTCTGTGATGATCTTGCGTGGCACATCATGGCAGCGGACCTGAGCGTTGAAGAAGTCCGACGCCGCGTCGACCGCGGTGGACGTCGTCCTGGTGACTGTGTACACGGCGCGCTCGGACAACTTGCAAATAGACGTCATGATCATGTTGTAGCCGTTGGAATTCGGCAAGCCCGCAATCCAGTCGATGTTGATTGTGTGCCACGGCTCGGGTGGCACCTGTAGCAGCATAAGCGTCCCGTGCGTCTTCCCTTGCGTCGACTTGTACTTGGCACACGTCGTGCATGTTGCAAGATACAGCTCAACCACGTCTTGGATGCACTTCCACACGAACCACTGAGCGACTGCCAGATAGGTCCGTGTCGCGCCAGGGTGCGAATACATCGGGGCGTCGTGGCATGACGCAATGATCGATGTCATGAGAGCATCGTCGTTTGGGACCGCGACTCGCCAGACGCGGTTCTTGGACTTGAGCAGCCACATGCCGTTCTTCAACACCCACGTCTCGGACAGCTCCTTGTGCTTGAAGGTCGGGTCTCCCTTGTAAGCCGTCACGAACCAGCGCTTGAGGCTCGCGTCCATGGTTGTCGACGCGCACAAAACGACGCCATCGTCCTGCGTCGTGTCCGAACGGGAGACACTATTGACCGTGATCGCGTCCTTCTTGAGCTCTCCCCCGACGCGCGGCACGAGCCAGGCCAAGGCCGTGAGCGACAGCGACAGCGACTGGACCGCGACGACTTCGGCCTGTTGGGCGCCATAGAGCGGGATCCGCGAGAGAGCGTCGGCAACGACGTTGTCCTTGCCCGGCCACCGGGGTCCGCTTGAACCAGAGCTTGGGAAAAAATCATTTCCCGGATAACTTTTGAGAGAAATGCGCATTTTAACCGGAAAATGATGGAGGGCGGCGCCAAAACAAATGGTGATATCGAATGGCCCGGAGCAGTGCTATTGCCATGTTAAATGGTACGGAGATTGCCAAGAAATTGTTGGTTCTGGGGCGATTTGGGGGTGTGTGTGGCGAGTCTCGATGAGTTCCTAATTCTC
>JNBR01002022.1:0-11444 GCA_002081595.1 Achlya hypogyna | reverse complement strand
GACTAACACCCAAGACATGTTACAATGCAAAGATGACATAGAGCCCCTCGACGGCAGGAGCTCATACGCTCAGGTGGTCGTGAGCTTGATGTGGAACATGCCGATCTTCCAGCTCTGAAAGTGGAGTCAAAATCGCTAAAGTGAAAGACCGAATGGCGCTTGTCTCTCATGTGCTGCGATGAGCTCGCTGGGGTTGCAGTTTCCTGCGCCGCAAGTCGTGTGCTAAGTCGTGTGCTAGTATTGTGCATGCACCTTTAACTCGGACATGTTCGCAGCGCCGAAAAACGACCTGGCATGATTCTGGCAAGAGGTGTACATCCGTGTGATTCACTGTGCGAATGGCAACGGCCAATTGACAGTGCTGGCCCTTAACGACCTGGAACGGTGTAACGTGATCCTCGCTTACACAGAGAATAAGATCATTGCGCTTCACGTCCCGAAGGACAATTGTGAAATTCTTCAGCACATCGTTTGCTCGTCGTCAACCCTCTGCACATTCAACCTGTTATGCTTATCGTCATGGTATGCTATATCCGCTTCCTTCTACGCAGTGTCATTTCATTTTCTTCTAGTAGACCTTGTCAAACCCAACTCACTTTCCATTTTCACTTCGAATTGGCAGTTCCTCCAGCCTTCCCGCTTCTGCGCCCATCTTGCTGCACTGGAAGAGCTCCCGGCGCAACAAACGGCGAAAAGGTTGCAGTCAACGAACGACACCTAGCATAAGCCTGTCGCACACGAGTCGTGTGGCGACGCCCAAGGTTTTCGACGCGCAAAATTGTCCACGGGTATGTTGACGCGGGATGTCCTCAAGCCCGACCGCGACAACTACCTGATGTTTTCGTGGCCAACCTACTTGGTTACGGCTCGGTCATACGCTTGTCGACGTGACCTGCGTCTACTTGCTGTTTCGTGGATCGAGCGAAAAGCCTCTTTCTATCGTGAAAGTCAGAAACCCCACTAGCGGGCTCAACGTCGTGTCCGGCACCAGTCATGCTGGACTACGAACGTAGACACCCTTCGGGTAAAAATATCGACCCCTCGTACAGTATTGTGTTGTTGAGCTCGTCGTCTCAAGACTAGCTCCTGTCGTCGAGGGGCTCTATGTCAACTTTGCATTATAACATGTTGGGTGTTAGTCCCCATTGGGTTTTTCCGCTTTGCCATCGTCAAAGCGATCTTCACTGTGATTGGGTGAAATCTCGAGTGGGAACATCATGCCAAAATGTGGGCAAAGTGGGAATGTTGTGGAATTTGCCCGGTTTTTCCCAGCTCTTTCGTGTCCTGCTGACGTTATCAGTTGGCGTCCTTGCAGCGTGAATTGCGTGCGTCTCAGCACAATGTCCTGCACTGGACAGGCGTCGATTCACTTTTCCTTTCGACATGGTGGCTATCGGAATCATCGGAGCTGTTGGCATCGTTTTGGCGCTCGTCTCGGTGGTCGCTGGGTATCGATGCCGCAAATGCACCAACATGTTCTCGGGCTTCTTCTTCGTCCTTTTTGCCGCCGTGTCCTTTGAGGACGCCAACCTGAGCGACAACACTACCGCGATCCTCATGCTCATCACCGCCTTAATCTTCGCAATTCTTGCGGCGTACTATACGCGCTTCGGCAGCTTTTGCACCGTGGGTCTGGCGGTCTTCCTTGCTATCGTGCTTTTCCTCGGGCTCATCACTTCCATCTCGCTCGTTCCGTGGATCGTCGTTCTGGTCCTTGCAGTGGCGTTTGGCGCGCTAGTCAAGCCGTCGCGGGGCGGCTTTATCGTGGCGTCCGCGCTCAATGGAGCCGTGGTCGGCGCGACGCTTGCCACTGCCATGGCTATGGCTTTTGAGTACTCCTCATCGTGGTCGAGCAGCAACCGCAACATAAGCTCCCATAAAGGTCTCTTTTGGGGCATCACCCTGGGTGCCTTTCTGGTTGGGATCGCGTTCCAGCGCAGCTGCACCGCGCCTGAAGAAGCCGTCGAAGTCGTTCCTTTGGCAACGGTTGTTGTCGACGAAGCCACCCCCCGCACCGCCGCCGTGGCGTACATGTCGCCCAAGTAAAACCATGTTTCATCACCGCTGTCCATTACCCCTAAACAGGCCTAATTCACATAAATGGCCTCTGATTGTTCACCGAGTCCGAGCTTCCGCCTCCCTGCTCTGCCTTCGTGTAGTGCCAACCTCCGGTTGCAATCGCATAAATAAGCTCTTCATTCCCGTGGCCTTAGGCGTGGGCGTAGTGGTGGGTGCTGCGGAACGAACTCATCGAGTACGCGCCAGGCGCGAAGGACGCGGCGCCGCCGACAGCCGCGGCCACCGAAGACGAGCCCGAGTAGCGCGACGCCGGCAGGTCGAGAACGAGGTGGGAGCCGGTGAAGTCGGAAGCGACCATCGTGGGCGCCCGTGGGGGCGGCGGCGTCTGGAAGCTTGGCGGCTGGTGGTGCGAACTCAACGACTCGCGCAGGGGCAGCTGCGAGTGCTTTTTCTCGAGCAGCTTTTGCTTCTCCTCGAGCAGCGGCGGTGGCTTCTTGCCTTGGATAACGACGGCAACGACGTGGTCGCGGAAGCGTGTAGCGTACTGTTTCGGGTCGACGCATGAGATGCCGTAGCGGTCCTTGCATTGACAGTAGACGCGAAACCAGTGCTCGAGCTGCTTGCGGATGCTCCACGGCGTCAGAATATCGATGATGCCGAGGTACACGACGCAGTCCTCTGCGCGGTGCTGGTACATGGCCGGTGTCGGCGACAACGAGATCTTGTCGAGGCTGGGCGCCTTGCCCAGTTTGTCCTGGCCCACGTCAGCGCCGCTACGGCCCGCGCGTACCTCGGTGAGGTTGCTCACGCAGCTGCTTTCGGGCGACGCCATGGCTTCGTACTCGGCGTGCTCCTTGAGGTAGATGGGCCGCGACTCCTTGGCGTCCTCAAAGCCAAAGGCTGGCGCCTTGTCCGTCGGCGGTGTGCTCACACTGCTGTAGGGCGTTGCCGCCGTCGCGGGTCGCGGTGGCCGCGGCAGACCCACCGTGTGCAGCCCAACCATCAGCGAGTAGTCGATCGAGTTGATCGAGCGCAGGAACTCGCTGTCCGTGTTAAGCTGCGTGGCGATCTTGTCCGCGAGTTCGTTGTCGAGCGAAATCTGGCGCGACGCCCAGTTGAGGTCCTTACCGCAGCTACATAGCAGTGAGGCGTGAACGCCAGTCAGCGAATGCGCACATCTCCTGGGTATGCCCCTGGTACGGGAAGGGATTTGCTTTACAAACTTCTTGCGTCATGCCCACGACAAACTCCATGCCGCAGTACTTGCACACTTTGCGCACGCCTTGCGCCAGTGGGTTGTCGTAGCTACGGCAGGTCAGAGTCACCGGCGTCGCCCGCACCGCTTACCGGCCCACGTAGCTGCCTTTGAGGTCGAAGAACTCGTCGACGTCCACCGACGGGTTTTGCATCACGTTGGCGAGCACGATAAAGCGGATGGTTTGGTCGTACACAACGAGGTCGTAGCACCCGACGTAGCTACGGCTTGTGAGCGCTGGCCGTCGCCGCGGCGCCGCACCGTGATAGAAACGAGTTGGGGAAGGACGTCAGGTGCCGGATGTACTGCGGCAGGATCTGCAGCAGGTACTGCTGCTCCGCCATCGTGCACGTCTTGAGGATGAAGCGCTGGTCGCCTACGCACGCTGAGCGCCGCGCGCGCGGCCGCCCGCACCTGTAAAGTACAAGAAGGCGCCCGACTTGCCCTCGGAGAAGCGCTCGCGCGTGTGCACGCTCATCGAGCGCACGAACGAGTCGTTTGAGATGCCTGAGATGGCGCGAATGCGGTCGAAAGAGGCGGCCTCGTAGTCGCGGAAGACGGCGCGGTGAGAGTCGGTGCGCCCCACCAGCTCCAGGCTGCGCACCGCGTATTTGGAGAGCTCGTCCGTCGAGAGCTGCACGGACGGCGACATGCTCTCGCAGATGCCCATGCTACCAAGTGGTGAGAGCGGGTAGCTGCCGAGGCGTACCGCGCAAAGTAGAGCACGTCGCGCCGCAGGACCCAGTTGACGCCTTGAATCTTCATGAGCGGGTCGTAGTCGCCGATGCGCCACATGTGGAAAACGCTGCCGACGCTCATGATGTGGCAATAGAGTCCAGCGATCACAAGCCCCTTGGCCGCGAGAATGAGGCTCCAGAAGGAATAGAGCGCCTCTTCGACGTCGTCGTCGGAGAGGCCCGCCCCGTAGAGGATGATGAGCGAGCCGAAGCCCACGACGAACCAGTAGAGCGCCGACATGCCAACGTAGAGCTTCATCTGCCGCAGCGACAGCGACCGCGCTGCCGACGTGGAAGATTCGTCGTAGCCGTCGTTGATGCGGTTGCGCGCCACAATGAAGAGCATGAAGCCGACGCCATAGATCATCGCGAGAGGTGCTACGAGGTAACTGCGCGGGGATGAGGCACCGCTCTGCTAGGGACACGTACATGCAGACGAAGACGTAGGCGTTTGGATGGCTGGCGTCGAACCAGCAGATCCCAAGCGGCGAGGGGCCGGGCACGGCGTCGTCGGATGAGAACACATACGCCCAGAGGGCGCCAGTCGTGCCCACGATCAAGTGGTAGTAGACCGTACGAAAGTACGAGAAGGGGTTCCGCGTCGTGATGTATAGGTCAACGGTCATCATGGCAAGGTAGAGCTCCTGGACGATGACAAAAAACTACATGGCGCGTGAGGCCGACCGTAGCCGACGAGGTACCTCCGTGGTTGTGCCAATGTCGACGCAGTGGGGCGTCGTGGGCACGCTGGGCAAGTCGAAGCCCGTCTGTAGAATGATGGATAGATGCATCCCCATGGCGAAGAGCGCCATCCAGAGCACGAGGTTCGATGGCGACTTGCGTAGCGGCATGAAGAGCAGGTAGCTCATGACCACAAAGAAGCAGCCAAGAAGCGAGGCCATGGTGAGCACGGACCTGAAGATGGTCACGGTTGCGCCCATGCTGATGCTGCTTGAGTTGTCTCCGGCCAGCGCCCGTGTCGTCCCATCACGCTCCGGGCCCATGGCACTGGCGACTCGTTGGTAATGGCCTCTTGACGGATGAACCCACTTTTTTACCTTCGGTTTATTCTCACGTTGTTTTTGTATCGGCCACCACCAAAAGTTTTGGAATAAAAATGCATCTCTTTTGTACAGGCGAAATCTTCAGCAGCGAAATGATCCGACTCTTGCTGGTGCGCCGCCGCCGCCGCCTCGGACGTCCAACGCACGCTGCCCGTGACACCCCAACGCGACCAGCACGAGATGCGATGGCCGCCTGCCCCGTCCGGCACCTCTGCACAGCACAGAGTGGCTCCCTGCACTTGCTACACACGCTGGCGATGGGCAAGGGACCAGATTATTGCTGGTCATGGTGATCGGTGCCGGCTGTGTCGCCGGCGCAGCGCCACCGATGGGTTCCGACGTCAGAGCATCGAAAGGTACACGGTACCACTCACTGATGGTCCATGGCCGACTTTGCATTTGGATCCAAGTGCAAAGTCGCCGACGCCGCCACCGACGACAGGCGTAGGTCGGCAGACCGAAGACAACGAGGTGGCGAACCCCGGGGCTTGGGGGCTGGCGGAGGGAGGAGAGGCTCGGCAGCGCCTGCCTGCAGGTGGCGAGGCCGCTGAGCAGCGAACTGGTCGATGGGTTCAGCGCTGAGGCCAGTAGGCGTGGATTTCTGAAGTTCTCAGAAGGGGCACCTGCCAACGTACATGTAATCGTCCACGATGGCAACGTCGGACTCCGTTTGCTTTGCCGTCCGCGGCAGCGACGCGCGGGTTGTCATCTTGAGTGCCAACAAGCAAACATGGTGTGCCGACGTTGAATAAGATTCGCGGGCCACTCTGACGCCGCAGAAGCCAACGCGCCATGCTCGAGGCACGTGGTCTGGTCTCTCTGGGTGGCGCCTGACCCATCGTAGCTGGTTCTATGGCACGGCGCCTTCCACGAGTTCCTCGGGACAGCCGACTGGCTCCGCCTCTCGATCCTGAGCAAGCGCATCCGCGACCTCCTTCGCCAGGTCGCCCTGCCCGACCCAATCTGGATTCGACACTCGGCCTTGGCGCTGCGTCCGAGCGAGATCCAAGCACAGTGGCCGCACTTGCGCTTGGCAGCGACGATCGGCCCACAAGCTCATGCGATGGTGTTCACCACCGACGCCTTCGCGGCCCTGCACGCGCTGACTGTGATCAGGTGCGCTGCCAGCTGGGCACGACCGCCCATGTAATGGTGCAGGTGCCACCAGGTGGCAACCGTGGGGCCGCTGCCACGGCTCAGGGTACTGACGCTGGACAACTGCGCCGGGGTGGCCACCCTTAGTGGCTGCGACGCTCTAGAGGAGCTCACAGTTCAATGTTGCCCGCAGTTTACGTGTTTGAAGCCGCCGCCTGGCTGCCGGAGCCTCAGCGTTGCTCAGTGCCCCCACTGGACGGACTACACCGTCGGCGCCCCTCCTGACGAAGTCACCGACGCCCACGGTGTAGGCGTGGACGGCCCTCAAAGAGCTCTCGGTCGAGGCTAACAACGCGCACGGGACTACCGTGCGCATTCCGCGCCAGATTCAGCGCCTTCGCTTGCTCCGCGTCACCTTCGACCCTGCCACCGTCGCGGCCATCGCTGACGTCGTTCTCGACGACTGTTTGCCGGCGACGCTTCCCGGTCCGGATGCCATTAACCATCCGGTCATGACGTGGCGCGCTCGTAGATGAGGTGCAGTGGAGAACGGCGGCTGTGCGCGCGACGCGGGTGAGCGATGTCACAGCCCTCGCCCGCCTGCAGACCGTTGACCTCAGTGGGAGCTGGTGCCTGCAGGACGTCACGCCGCTCGCATGCGTCCGCCGAGTGGACCTGACCGACTGCACGGCCGTGCGCAGCGTCGACGCCCTCACCGGTGTCGCGGACCTGACGCTGACTAACTGTTACCGCGTCACGAGCGTGGCCAAGCTGGGGTGCGGCGGCGGCTTGGCGCGTGGGGCGACTTGTCTTCGTTAGGCACGTCCAACGCCTGAACCTTGAGGGCTGCTGGAACTTGAGCGACATCGCTGGCCTCGAGGCCGTCGAACATTTAGACCTCTCAGGCGTCGGGCGGCTTACGTCGCTGCCGCCGCTGCCAAAGCTCAAGAGCCTCGTGCTCGCGTCAAACCGCAGCCTACAACTGTCGACGCATCTGGGTCACCTGCAGTCGATCTCGATCACCGACTGCATCCTCATCACGTCCGTGGAGTCACTGCGAGGCGTCCCCGTCGTACACATCGATGGCTGTCGGTGCGCATGCCTCGGGTCTCTCGGGCCTAACTGCTGCCCAGACAGCTCGTCGACCTGCGTCCGTTGGCGGCGGCTAGGGACATCTCCATCGCCAACTGCCCGATGGTGTCGGACGTGTCGCCGCTCGCCAGTGTTCCCACGGTGACCCCTGTCCTGTCTGCGCCACCACCCACCAGCCGCTAGGTGGCTCTGCGGCACTGCTGCCAAGTTTCCGACGTCGCGGCGCTGGGGGCGTTGGGCGTGGTACAGAGCCTTGCGCTCGAGCGCGTGCCGTTCGCGTCGGCCCGCGGCATCCACCGCATCCGACGCCTCTCGATCATCGCCTGCTGGGGCTTCGCCGACTGCGACCTGCTCCGGCCGAGCGTGGCGCTCGCCGGCTGTGGCTGTGCACGCCACTCAAAGCAGCGTTAACACGAGCGTGTATATTTATGCCTGACACCCGTGCTTAAGTTGCGTAGTTTCTCGCGCCAAAGATCGTCGAGCCGACACGCACGTGCGTGCTGCCGTGGGCGATCTAAGCACACGCGCCTAAGAAAGTCCCGCGGGGGGACGCCAGACTTACCGCGGACTGAAAGTCGTCTGACATGCCCATGCTGAGCTCCAGTGTCTTCTCGTCGACGCCCAGCGCGGCACCGACGGCCTTGCGGCAGGCCACCAGCTTGACGAAGCAGTCGTCCGTCTCGTCGTCAAAACGACCGATGGTCATGAGGCCCGAGAACTTCAAGTGCGTGCAGCTTGACGCGATGTGCTGCGCCAGCGCGACGCAGTCCTCGGGAGCGACGCCGCTCTTTTGCACCTCGCCGGACGTGTTGACTTGCACGAGAACGGGCAACCGCCGACCCGAGCCCTGCTGACCCCACGCAGAGTCGAGTTTGTTGGCGAGCTTTACTGAGTCGACACTTTCGACCATGTACAGATTGGGCACCCCTGTCACAAGTGCTTTGACCTTGTTGCTCTGCAGATGCCCAATGAAGTGCCACTGGATGTCGGTAGGGCACAAAGGCGCCTTCTCAACAAGCTCCTGGATCTAATCACCACGACTATGAGCTTCATTGGAGAGGAGGTGCCAGTAGGTACGTAGTTCTCGCCGAAGTGACGCTGGTCCTGGCTGTAGGCCTCTTCGATGTCAGCCACAGGTTTGGTTTTGCTCACAGCCACGAGCGTGCACTGATCGAGCACTATTATCCGCTGGCAACTAGGAGGAAGCGCACCTGCTGCTTCCACGGGCTTGTGGCGAGCGCTTCGGCCACCTTGGCTCGGACATGCTGCAGGTTGCGGGCTACCGACATGCTCGTCGTCTTGGGCGTCGTCGAATACGCCGGAGCAACAGTTTCCCATGATTTTTAGCCAATCAGACGAGGCCGTTAAATAAATAGCATTTGCCAAAAAGACCTCGTTTTTTATCATTTTGTTTTTAACATTCAAATAAACTATGTAATTTAATACAATTCGTTGGTTTTTAGCGGATTTATTCATTGCTTTGTATTTGCGCAAGTGAGGCACAGCTTGTGCATTGTGCGGTGTGTCGGTGCACTTTGCGAGCAAACGATGGAGCAAAGCCACGAAGAGCATGCTCTTTTATGCGCCCGCCTATTGCAGCAGATGACCCTTGCTCTCATGCATCAAGGCCTTCAATATTCAAAATATGGCGCCAAACCTGCGACTTTAACTCATATTTGGAGCAATCTTAACAGCCAATCAACGTCTGTTCTTTCAATTTACAACCAATGAAAACACGCCAAAAGAATCAACTTTCTAATTATTGATGTGTGTTTAATTTGATCAGGAAGAAATGTATACTTTTTATTATATATTAAATTAATCATGGTGTTTAACACCTATATATTTTATTCTTGCCATTTTTGGAAGTTTAAACCAATCAAGGAGCAGCAAGTTATTTTCCCCAAGACCGCGGCCATGTTCGTGGTGAAGGACCTGCGGAAGATCCCCGCCATCATGGTGGACGAGGCCGACAGCCGCGAGGAGCTGCGCCTCGGGCGACGTTCAGCCGAGTTTCAGGGCAGCCTCAAAGTGCTATGCTCCCTGGACAATCTCCCGGCCTTTGGCAACCTCCGTCGGCTTTCGCTCTATGACAATCAGCTGCGTTCCGTAGACGTGCGTAGCCCGCTCTTCGCCAGCTATACCTAGCATTGTTCATGTAGCGCATTGGTATCCTCGCCAACACGCCTCTTGCAGTACTCGACCTGGGCTATAACCATCTTACTTCCCTGCCCGCCGAGGTCACCCTTGTCGGTGGCCCCGATGCCGTTGACACCCGTCCGTAGATTGGTGCGCTGAAGAACCTCGAGGAGCTTTGGGTCACTAACAACGAACTCGAAGTAATCCCAGAGGTGATCTCTTTGGCGATTCGGCGGCACTAACTCCGCCGACGCAGACACTGTTGGCGCTGCCCAAACTGCGCCTGCTGCAGTTGTCCAACAACAAACTCACGACGCTGCCCGCAAACCTCGGGGATGCGTCTTCGCTGCAAGTGCTTGTGCGTGCACCTGCCTGTCGGCGCGAGTGGTCATGCCCTCCATAGTCCCTCGACAACAACAAGCTCGCCGTCGTGCCGCAGTCCATCGGGCAGCTCTCGGCACTCGTCGAACTGAACCTGCGGTAGGCCTTGTCCTTCAGGCCCTTGGTTTGATCATGTAATTGCAGCGGCAACCAGTTGACGGAGTTGCCACCGTCGCTTGGGAATCTGGCGTCGCTCGAGATTCTTTCCGTTAACTCAAACCAGCTCACGGCGCTTCCCGTGTGCCTCGACGGCCTCGCGTCGCTCAAGGCGCTGTTTGCGAACGGTAACCCCATTTCGCACTGGCCGGGGACAGCCTTCGCGACGCGGGACGCGGCCCAGGGAGGTTAGCATCGGCGATACTGAAACGCTCCTCACGCGGTTGCTAGCCCTGCGCGTCAACTTTGCGTGCACCAAGATCGCCGAGGTGCCGTCGGCCATTGCGTCGACGTGGCACGTCCTCACGCAGCTGCACATCACGGAGACCGACACGAAAAAGGATGGCCACGTCGTGATCCTCAGTGGCACGCCGTACGCGGCCCAGCTCAAGAAACACTAGCCCCCGCAAAGGTTTCCCGCATTAACTACAACGTTCAAACATCCTTCTAGCAAGAAGACGGCGTTGAGTATGCGTGTACAATGCCGCCTTCCTCGAGAGTTGACTGTCGAGAGCATTTTCCATGGAATACCCCGGTAGCCTCGCCAGAAATGTACAATTCGTCCGTACTTGATAATATATTCCAAGTTGCTACTCCAATAAGATCGAGCGTTCACTAAGATGATCCCAAGCTCGCGTCGAGTGGGGGCGCCGTGGGTTCGATCGCGGTGACGTGAACGCCGTCGTCGAGTGGTATCGCGAGAGGCAGCGTCGCAGTCGGAATATGGTGGAAGTACCAAGTATCAGCCTCGCTGCGACCGGTTGTTTGGTCCACGGCAGCGTAGAGATGCCAGCCGTACTGTTCGAGCTCGGCAAAGAGCTGCATCGTGAAGCAGCGTGCATCTAAGGCTTCCAAGCGCTTGCTGTCCCAAGGCCACCCACCCATCGTGAATTTGGAGACACCAGTGACGCAGTGGTGCTCTTGGCACATCAATCCTTGCGGCCAGTGAGCCGCAATGACCGCTTCTATCGTGGCCGTGACGTCAGCTGGTGCATTGATAACGAGGAGGGCGTTGGATCCTCGACGGTCAATCGCAAACATCTTGGCCTCGAGGTCGGGCGGCGACCGGCGAAATAGCAGCGAGTCCGGCTCGTCGTCAGTGGTTGCGAACGCTGTCGCCGTGTGCAGCGCGAAGCCGCAGCCCTTGAGCACCACAAAGAGATGCATGAGAAGCTTCCGGGCACGAAACATTGCGTAGGCGCCTTTGGGGGCCCAGAGGTCTTGGCCCAGCTCGAACTGGACAACGCGGCCGGCCGAGGCGAAACCCTCGATGCTATTGGGCCACGCCACTTCGATGGCGCGCCGAACTTCCTCAACGACCTCTGAAGGAAAACCCACGAGACGCATGCAGTGGGCCTTCACGAGAACGATGCACGCAAAGGTCGATGACATGGTCAATGTACAAGTGGCATCCGTCACCCACCATAGCATATGTATAGCATGCCACCAGATATGTAACTTACCGGTAATACCAAGTAGTACTACGTACAGTCGTCGCTGTCATTA
>JNBR01000354.1:44160-129861 GCA_002081595.1 Achlya hypogyna | reverse complement strand
TGCCCCAGTACAAGTCGTTGGCGAGTGCTTGGGGGGACGTGACGGTCATGTAGACCGCACTAGCGACGAGGGATAGCACCACGTATGTCAGACCGACGGCAGACCAAACGCGCCGTAGCCACCACTTTGTAGCCTTGACGCTGACATCAGACTCTTTCGGGAAGCGATGGACAATCGTCGGACCAAGCGTCCCTTCGTTCGCTGGCGACGAAGGAAACAAGAACGTTGCCGACACAGCGCCAGTGCGTACACCGACGTCAGCGGCGTCAAAGCTGCGCCAGAGCGTCACATCAAACACATATTGATGGCCCCCGAAGCCACCGAATAGGAGGCCGCCGAAGAGGGCACTAGTGCGGTCGATACACCAATCGTCGCCTACCGCCCGCCATTCAAGGTACATAGCTGCGTACCCTGGAAGTAAGAGCGATGGCACTGCAGGTCCCGACGCTGTAAGCGGGCGCAAAGCCGAGACGAGCCCGCAAACGACCGCTGCTCCGACGAGTATGGCGCTAAGAATGCCAAGCCGTGCCATATGACCCACCTGCATCATGCCACTGCTACAGAAGAGCTGCTGGTCGACATGATGCAACTCGCACGTGCGGCCAACGCTCGCAATGATCTCTGGAGGGGCCACCGTGTCGATGACCACACTAATGATAAAGACCGCGGCAGCTGTCCACGGTGCAACGATACGCGTTGCGGGCCCGGTTATATGGATCAAGAGCTCGTTGAGCACGTAAAGGAGCCATAGTGCTTCGCCAGAGAGGAGCATGGACTCGAGCAGCGAGCGCGGTCGGGCCACAAAGAGGCGCCCGCCTGACGTCGGATGTTCCAGAGCCACGGTGGCAGTGGAGAGGCACACGAGTGCTGTGGCGGCGCGCACAATTAGTAAAGGGCGCCCAACCCATGCCGCCCCGACGACACGGTGAAATACAAACCAGTTGACAGCGGTCGTGCGGCTGTGCCAGCGAGAAGGCACAAGAGCGATGAGAAGTACCAAGACGAGTAGAAGCGCCCCCGTGACGTAAGTGCAGATTGCATGGAGGTATTTGACAAAGTTTTGGCCGATGTCTTGGGTATTGGCGACTGGGTGGGCTGGAGCGTACGCATACGATAGTAAATTGAAAGTGGTGGCATCGCCTTCGAAGGCCACTGCCTCACGCTGCCCCGTGGCCCACTCGTAAATGGCCATCCATCCAAATAGGCGCCAGGAACTCAGCGGCGGCAGCAGCAACTGACTTTCAACTGAAATGCTACCGACTTGCTGTCTGTTGGCTACAAACTGCAATGTCGCCAATGCCATAACTTCGACGTCTTGCGATACGGATTCGACTGAGGCCTTGGGCGCTGGTAGCAAAGCATACGCGTTTTTTGCAGACGTCAGTTGCTGAGCGCATATTGTCTCCTCGTCAAGAGATAGGCCTGACGTCATGCACGGATTCCACGACTCGTCTTCCAAGGACAACGCAAATAGAACCGATGTTCCTGTCCACATGATGGAGTACGGACGCTGTACCGCGCAAGTATCGTCAAAGCCAAAGGATTCTTGTACGAATGGGTAGGGAGACCCAAAGGCGCACATGGGGTTGCCACCTTGGAAAGCGAGATGTGGTGGCTGCCACTTCGGTGGAACTGGGTGTAGAGTTGCTGCCTCCAGCCCGTTTACAGCCGCAGCAACTGCATCGTCGCCGAGCTTGGCCCCAGCGAGGCAGCGATGGAACTCCCTCATGTACACCAAGAGGCTTTCAGGTGGCCGCAGCATGCGCAGGTCGACGGACCCTAGGGGCCCCAGCGTGTCGTGAAGCAATTGGTTCACAGAGTTGAGAGGGTACGGTACGTTGTACATTTCAATGGCATCAGGCGTCGAGTATCCAAACCACGTCGGCGCGTTCAGCACGAGACTTGCGTTGACACCGAGGAAAAAGTTGCCCATGTCATTTTCGAACGAACCATATATGGATAGCGTCGTCCAGAGCGCGTACCGGTACACAGGAGCAATGGTTTTGAGATGCAGAATCGTGATCAGCCCCACAGCATTGGTGATCTGAATACTCTCAATGAGCCCGAGCTGGCGAAGATTGGCCCACTGCAGCTCGAATGTCGTGCAGCCGAAGCGCTGCCAGTAGGCAACCTCCGTCTCGATCGACACCCAAGTGTGCGTCTCCAAGGCCTCGAGCCAGGTGGCACCGGTGGGTGTCTTGGTCACGGCGTCACCTATGTTCCCGTGGAAAAAAGGTCCGTAAAGGTCCATCCAGCCATCGACGTCGATGTTTCGGAAAACAACTTCAAGGTACACGGCGGCGTTCGTGGCGTATCGAGTCTTGCATCGTGCTTGTCGCCGACGGGTGTGCGCTAATTCCCACATCTGCTGAAGATCGAGCCAGCAATATTGCGACATCATAAAGGCCACTTCGGACGGCGCGAGCTGCCGCAGGCTCGACGCTGCAAGCGTCATGTCTTTGAGCTCCGTGTACAAAACAAGGCGTGGGTATGAGTCGTAAATGTCAACTATAAGTGGAATCACAGCATTTGGAGCGACCATGTCGAGAGGGACAAACGAGCCATTGGACAAAGCCAAGCGCTCATTAAATAGCGCTGTGACGGCGCTTGGCATGTCCGAGGAAAGGAAGGTCGGCCAAAACAAGTTGTTCTCGAGATACGTCGCGAGAATCGTGAGCACCCCTGTACCAAGACCAACGGCGGCAACGACGTAAACAAAGCCAATGGCATCCATAACTCGCTGCTTGCGATCTAGTGTCGTGACGTCTGGAAGCGTCCATGGTGCCAGGGCGGCCACTCGGGCCATGTTGCTATGCAGAAAGGTTGTATCGTAACTGCTAAACAGCCGAAACTGCAACGTTGTTGGTGGTAGACTATAACATCAGCAATCTCTCAAGCGCACGCCATCTTTCGCAGTGCATACATGGGGAGTACATCAATAAAGAGTGACGTGGATTCGCTTCTTGAGCATTCATTTGCCCAAGACAAGTGAGTACCATGGCGCGAACAAGCCGGGTGGCATGAACCCCAACACGCATGTATATTTTACAGTAACGCTACTGATTCCCTCAGCGTGTGTATGCTACCTCGATTGCAGCTCCAGTAGCTCCTAGCTCGCAAGCAGCTCGCTTCAATGTCTCTTGGCTGAAGGCTGCACTGCACCTCAGCACTGCTTTGGTGTGTTATCCTTGGCTTTCGCCGTTTCCGCGTTGCATGAACTTGATCGTTAGTTAACGTTAAAAAACGTTATCTATTATCCGGCGTTTTGACCACTGATGCCGGATACGGAGCGGATCGCGGGTCGGCGATGGTTGCTGAAAACGGAAATGGTCGCGGGTGCCCAGCTGGCGCGGCGGCCATGGCGCGCGAGCGCGTGGAAGTACGAGGCTTCTACCAGCGTCTGCTCACGACGTGTAGGCTCCTTGGGACCATCGCTCTCTACAACATCTGGAATCACCTGGTGCTCGTGGGTCGAACTTTCGGCCTCCTGCGACGTCGGTTTCCTGCGCAGTCTCTAGTCCGAACCTTTGTCGCCGCCTGCATTTACACGCTTACGGTCGAGCTGGGTGAACTAGGCAACATCGTGTTTGGTATGGGTCATCCGAGGCTAGTGCGGCGTACGCTTGCAAGCAGCTTTCGCCTGAGAACAAATGATTTTAAGTACGGCCCGCACGAGCGGCATGCGTTGGACCTCTTTGGCACGACGCGCTCAGGAAGCAGGCGTCCCGTGGTCATTTTCATCCATGGAGGCGCATGGGCCATGACCAACAAGTTCCATTATGCGGCCGTGGGTCAAGAGCTTTCGAAGCATGGGGTGCTGACGGTTGTCGCCAACTACCGCGTCTTTCCTCACGGCGATGTCGAAGACATGCTCGAAGACCTCGAGGCCATCGTACCACCCGCGATATGTACAATGAAGCCGCTTATGCGTGGACTTAGGTGCAATGGACTGTCGAGAATGCCCCCAAGCACGGAGGGGATGTCAGCAACATCACTCTCAGCGGCCACTCCTCAGGTATCTTATTCCTCATCAATTAAGCGCTGTAACCGCGTAGGTGCACATGTGGCCTCCCTTGTGCTCTTAAAGTCGGCCCTTCGTATCGCCGCCAAGAGCCAAAAGGTATCTCGCAGTCGCAGGTCCGTGACTTAGCCGGCACAGAGCTTCGAAGTCGCGCCTCGTATCAAAGCGTTCGTTGGTCTCAGCGGGCCGTACGACATGGACGACCATTACGCCTTTGAAAGCCAGCGACGCATTGCTGTCTTCCGAGGTGCCGCCGGCGCACGGCCAATGCCTCACACGACGTAGCCCACGCCATTTCACCGCTGCATCCGTCCATGCATGGCCGCGCTCAGTTTCCTCGTTTCAGCCCCTCGCAGCTTGTCCTGAAGAACCTGCCGCTTCCCCGCCAAATATGCCTGTTTCATGGCGTCGACGATGTGGTACGTCGACAGGGCTTTGCCACAGGCATGACTCAGCATGATCAGGTTGTGCCCATCAGCTCCACGCAGCGGTTTGCCTCACAACTCGTACGCAACTACAGTAGAGGGATAGCAACGACATTTTGTTGCGTAGCGCGAGCACGGGACGCCCGTCGAGGTCGTCGAATTGCCCTGTGGCCACGTCGAGCCATTGCTGGCGCTCATGGGCGAAGACGCGGCGCTGCAGGAATCGTTTTTTGCGTCGTTTCTACCCCTTGTGCAAGCGCCGCGGTGGCCGCCATCTGGACACGCAGGCGTCTTACCGAGCAAGCTCTAGATCGTTGGTGAACGTTAACCCTACACGAGGTTTGCGGTTCGTGTCTATTTCCCTGGTGCCTACCTCTTCTCTTGTTTGCATTTCGGCGCTGACAAAGCTTGTTGAGCAGGTTTGCCTCATCGAAACCCACCATGAGAACGCGTAGAATGGAGTTGCCTGGAGCCTTTAGGGTGTATGCCGACGTCTTCTTGGCAGATTGGGGGTCTACCATCGGGCTCGCATCGATGCATCTCACCAAACAGAGGACACAATGTGAACCACAAATGTTGTCCATTCGGGGTGCTTTTGTGTCGTAAATATATCATAAAGTAAGCATGAAAGTGAGGGCCAAAATGTCTATGCGGCCTTGGCACTGAAGCGCTGGTACGCTTGACGGCACTTGGCCCATAGACTGAGCTTGGTTGTGGGCATCGGCGGTGCGCGTGCTGTGGGGGGGCGGCACCACGCCGGCTCGGCGCACTGATCGAACCATGGGTCCTGCAAGACCTCACTCGCCGTCCAGCGCTTCAGTGGGTCGACCTCGAGCATGCCTTCCAGGACACGCCGGGCCCCTGCAGAAAGCGTCTCTCCTGGTGGGTATGGCACGCTCGACGCCGGGGTCAAACTGTGCAGCTGCTGGAACGAAGTGCCGTACGGTAGTTTGCCGAATGCAAGGACGTAGAGCACAATGCCTGTGCTCCAAATGTCCACTGGGCGGCCGTACCGCGCGCCGTGGACTACTTCGGGCGCAATGTAGCCGATCGTACCACATGCGCGCGTAAGCTGCGCGTCATCTTCCACCTGTGTGGCAAAGCCGAAGTCGGCAAGTTTGGCGCGCCCTTCAAAGTCGAGCAAGATGTTTTCGAGCTTGATGTCACGGTGCACGATCCGGCGAGCATGGCAGTACTGCAGCGCGAGTAGAACGTCTTGAATAATGCGGCACATTTCGACGTCGGAGAAGCCTGTTGTGGCGTTGAAACGGGCGCATAGGTCGCCGGCTGGCATCAGCTCCATTACGACGCTTTGACCATCGTCGTCGTCAAAGTACTCGAGGCATTTGACAATGTTAGGGTGGTACAGCGACTGGAGTAGCGACGCCTCGGCGACCGCTCCGTCACTAACCGTCTTCAAGCGCTTCACAGCAACGCGCGAGCCGGACCGCCGGTGCACGGCTTCGTGCACGACGGCGCAGCCGCCGTCGCCAAGGAGCCGGCCAAGGCGGTACTTCTTGGCCACGCTCATGGGTCGGTACAGCGAGAGCGGTACGATGGAGAGGCGAGGCCGGTGAGGGCACTGCGTGGTGGGCATGGCGTTGGCAAATAAGATGTGGCAACTGAACAAGCTCACTTCTCCAAGCTTGCGACGGTCAGCTCAAATTGGACCAATCAGGAGCTTCCAAAACGATCTTTTGGGAAATGCGCGCCCGCGATTGGTGGAATCGACGAGGAAAATTAGCACGAATTTTTAGCGACACTAGGAAATGCCGACGGACTAAAGTCACGAGGACGACCAAGCATGTCTCGACGACAAGAGCCGATGCAACCGCTGCACCTGCTACGAATGGTCCAAGTTGTACGTCGCAGGTAATGGAGAATTGGCCACAGAAAGCAGTTATTTACTCTTATCCGCTGCTTAGTCGTTGCCATCGTGTCCACATGGTGATGTGCATTGCCCGTAGGTGCCAGAGGGATTCTTTCGATGGTTTGAACATCAATTACGTAGTGGTGCCGTTCTTGTCCTTTGCAAGTAAGCATACGCAGGACGGTGCTTGCAATGGATAATCTTTGTTAGCGATCAATTTATGAGTTGACACCATTTGCGGGCAATTCGCTGCGTCAGCGAATCGTTCTCCTCGTGTTTGTCGAGTCTTTGGCGGACTCCCTCGGGTGCCTCAACGAACCACGGGTCGCTCAGTAATTCTCGTGCAGAAGCCCGACGGTGCTTGTCCACAACAAGCATTTTGTCGAGCACGTGCCGCGCGGCAGTCGAAACGCGCTGCAATGGACTGTTGGGATATGGCACGGCGGCGAAAGGGCTCAAGCCTTGCAGCGTGCTCAACTTCGTACCAAAGGGGAGAAATCCATAAAGAACTAAGAACATGACGACGCCCACGCTCCAGACATCCACGGCGGTCGAATAGGACTGAGAGAGTGCAATTTCGGGTGCGACGAATCCGGCAGTGCCGCACGATTCACGGCGGAGTACCCCACATGTCTTGATGGCAAAGCCGAAATCGGCCAATTTTACTGCATCGCCGCGTCCAAGCAAGATATTCTCGGGCTTGATGTCCCGGTGTATGATTCGCCGTTCGTGGCAGTAGCTCAGCGCTTGCAACGTTGCGCGAAGGATGCCGCGAGCAGTATCTTCGGACAGCACAGCGTACATGTGCAAACGATCGTGCAGGTCGCCACCAGGCATCATCTCCGTCACAATCGCGCGGCGTCCGTGTCTGTCCTCAAAGTAGTCATAGCACTGGATGATATGTGGATGATCGAGAGACTGCAAAATTGTGACCTCGGAATTGACTTCGGCTTGCGGCCATTCGGAATCGATAACTTTGACTGCGACTGTACAGCCCGTGCGCCGGTTGCGAGCTTCGTACACGACACCGCTGGCACCTTCTCCAAGAACGCGACGGCTGACTCGATACTTGCGGCCGAGCCCTGTTGCCTGGTGCGGATGGAACACGTCGTAGATGGTTGCGAGCATTGGGAGATTGCAAAGTGCGTTGAAGTGCGCGCAGACCAAGAGAACTGGCTGGCGACATGGGGCAACGGGGCAATCGACTGACGATCTTTTCGATTCTGAGTCCGCTGATTGGAGGAGCTCGCATCGGAATCAAATGCAAGTTCAATTTTGCCAACGGAGCTCTTGGCCTGTCCAATGCGCCGACACCCCCGGTGCCAACTCCCTGGCCTCGGAGACAAATTGGTACGTCCATTCCTGTTTATTGTACAATCGAACGCGTGCTGCTTTCGTTGTGAATGAAGTTGCTCAACGATGCCATCACCATCAGCAATGGAATTTCGTGGCCAACGCGCTATTCCGCTGTCGTCTTCACGATCGACAACGATCCAAAATATCAATATGCTTATAAGACAACCGTCAGGCTCCGTCGTTGGGTCATGCTACGTGAACTTGTAAAGGATGACGTGACGCTGCACAGGCGTGGTGTCTCAAGGTAGCTTTGAACCGTCAACGCCGTCGGTCGGTCAAGAGGACTCGGTTCGAGGCACGCAAGGGCGAGCTCCGCGATTCCGGGTGGGCACAGCACAGAGAGGGTCGGTCGCAAAACGCCGTAGCTAATGCGCTGCAAGATGAGCTCGTCGTCCATGTCGATATGGTGTTTATACGGGTCTTCGTGTGTGTCGAGCACTGAAAGAAATACACCGAACGAATACATGTCGCTCGCAGCCGTGGCTCTTTCCCCACGAAGAACCTCGGGCGCCATCCATTTCTGTAGATACATTGATGGCGCGAGTGAACTGCGGTAGCTGAAGCAGGACGTGCTGTTCCGAAGCAGACTGCTCAGGCGCGACATGGTCGACGATGTCGTGGACGTTCGCGACATTACGAACGCGTCGCGCTGGAAGGCAATGCCCGAGAGCTTGGCCACAATGCGGTGCACAGACGTGCTGAGAAGAACGGCATCCATTGAGAGCTGCTGATGCGCGACGTCTTGACTGTGCAGATATGCCTAGACACACACCGTTGTTTTCAATGAACCAAAAGAGGCATTATGCGTACAAGAGCCCGAGCAATGTCCGCTGCCAGTTGATGCTTATGCTCCGCCCACGCGACAGTCAGCGGGTTCGTGGACGTGAGCAAGTCCCGAAGGCTGCCCTGGTCCATGTATTCCAACGCGACCTCGGCGTTGCTCCGATTGTTCCAGACAACACCCACCACGGCCACAACATTGACGTGCCGTAATCTACTTATTCAATCAAAGTCCGTCGTCATATCACAAAGCTCACCGCGCGAGAAGATGTATGTGGTCGACGAAGAGCAGTACAAAGTCGGTGTCTGCCTGTCGCTTGGGCGTCAGTCGCTTGACAGCCACGTCCAAGGCCCCATTGGCGGCGTAGTAGCAGCCGAGAAAGACTTGGTAGTTAGCGCTTGGTGCCGCGAGGAGGCGCACATGGCGTAGTTGGTGGCTGTCAAGCTCGGGCACCGTCGGCTCTCGTCGCGAGAGCGCAAAGCTCGAGTCGTCGAGGGAGTCGGGGCTTGTACCAACGTCTACGTAGCTCTTCGCTGGCGAGGCCGCTCGCCGTCGAAGCATGAGAAGTGCAGCTCCAACGGTGCCAAGCAAGATCGGTACTCCAATCGCAATAGCCAGAATTGTTGTGGTCGCTCGACTCGAATCAGTCGGGGCTGGGAAAACTAACGTTTGGTGAGGCAAACCCTCCAGAGGACACCAAAATAACCCACCTGTTGTGACGTCTGGAGCCATCGTGGGCGCATTCTCCAGCGCTTGGGATTTGCTGCTCGTAGTCGTTGGTACTGACACTGTACCACCCATAGCACTGGATCCAGCGTTCGTCAAGGAGCTGTTTCCCGTTGGCATCATTGACGCATTTATCGATGCCGGCGATGGTGAAGCTGTCGCAGTCAAAGAGGATGCAGGGGGCAGTGACGGGGCAGGCGTTAGCATCGGCACGACTGCTTCCTGAGTCACATGAGGTGTGATCGTCGAGGCTGCGGTCGGCGCCACTATGGTCGGAGCCACCGTCGTCGTTCTGTTGGCTGCCGCGGCGCCCACAAGGAGCCACAGATAGCGCCCGCGAAAGATCCACATTTCGCAAGAGAGAAAGTACCTGCACTGATGTGTTCATTCACGGGTCATCTCATCTACTTCTGAAATGTCGGCGCGAGATTGCGTCGGTACAGTGTTTTCGAATGCACCCAAGGGGTCATTGCGCTGCTGATATCGAAGCGCATGCTCGACGGCAGCAACTACCGATTTCCTTCGCTATGACCCTGTCCATCACGAGTACATCGCAGACTCTTGGCTTCTTGGATTAGCAAGGCCACTCGGAAGCAGCGATTTCGGTCATCTCACGACCACGGCACCAACATGCAAACTGCCAACTTCAATTTGAACGACGTCCACATTTATTTTTAGGGACGGGGGTCTATCGGAAATGTGAAGTGGTGGATTTTCACATACAAAGGAGCGTCCTGTAAGCTCAGAGGCGTGGTCGTTCGCTGCTACATGTCGCCTTTGCTTTCGCAGTGTGCTTTTCGTTCTTGCGGTCTACCAGCTGGGCTGCATTCTCGCCAACTTGCGGTATGGAATGAGAATTCGAGGGTACCCGGGGGGTCCAAAACAAAGTGTAGGGGGGCTAAAAACCTTCATAAACACATATGCGAATCTATGCGCTTGTAGAGGCAGGTCACCTTATTTTCGAACAAGATGGCCGACAAGGAGCTCAAGACGCGCGCCACGTCGGCGCTGCAGACGGCGCTCGCGGCGTTTCCAGGGAAGAAGACGCTGGTGGCGGATGCATCCTTCCGGTCGCTACTTGATGTTATTGCCAGCGGCGTGGGTGGGAAGGCCTACTTTGAGGCTCAGGCAGTAGCACGTGTGCTATTGCTCGAACAGCCGCTGCCGCGAGCCTCGCTCTTGGAGGCTACAGTGTTTCTGCTTCTGCGCCCGCGCCCGACAAACGTCACGTTGTTGCGCGAGCTTGTACTTGGTAATCAAGGCTCGACGTTCGCCGTCGCTTGGGTCCCGCAGTGCACCTCGACTTGCGAGCTCGAGATGGAGCGGCAGGGTCTCAAAGGCCTTGTGAAGGAAATGGACCTTCCGCTGTACCTCCTGCCGACGGAACCGACAGTCTGGAGCCTCTGCCGTGAAAATGACTTTCAATCGCTCTTCGTGGAGAAGGATTTGAGCCTGGTCACCGAAGTCGCCAAAAGCCTCCTCGAGCTAGGGATGACACGAGCCACGAACATGGTCGCGCTGGGGGCCGTCGCGGACAGCGCCAAGATCCTCTTCGAAAGCGTCCAGTCCAAAGCCCCGGCAGTGCCAGCTCCGGTGACGTTCGACCAGTGCGTACTCGTGGACCGTACGGAGGACCCGATCACGCTCCTTGTGACGCCGCTGCACTACGAAGGTACGCGCCGTTTAACCCCTCGGGTCGTAAGACTCATGGGCATTAGGGCTTCTCGACGCGGTGCTGGGTATGAACCATGGCGTCGTGGCGACGGGCGGCAACAAGCACATGCTAGCGGCCACGGACGAATTCTATGCTGCCGTACGCGACTTGGACTTTGATCATCTTGTGACTGTTCGGCTCCCTGCCGTCGCTGCTAGCTTGCGCGACGACAAGGCGTCAACGCCGGCGACGGAGTTGGCAAAAAAGCTCAACGAACTGGTGCAAACAAAGCAAGCTGTGGCGTTGCACCTGCAGCTCGTCGAAGCGATGACCACGGCGAGCAACGTCGATCACAAAGCCATCAAGCGCTGCGTCGAGATCGAGCAGAGCATCATGGGCCTCGGTAAGCCGCGGGACATTGACGCCATGCTTGAAGAAGCCCTTTTGCGAGACCCACCTCTTGACGTCGCCAAGATGCTCAAGCTACTTTGTCTACACGCTCTCGTCCTTGGGGGGCCTGAGCGCAAGCCATTTGAGGCACGGTTGCAGCAACTCTGCCACAGCTACGGCTACCAGTTGCTGCCGCTATTGTCATCGCTCACAACCTCCTTGCGCTGGTTGCAGCCCAAAGGTGGCAACGTCGACTGGAAGTGGTCCAAATTGCGCAAGTCCCTCGACCTCCTCAAAGGTGCCCCAATCGAAAACGTCTTGGACCCGCAGGACATTTGGGGGATGTTCCCCACCATCGGGTATGCGCCGCTGAGCGTCCGCCGCGTGCAAGTGTCTGTGGGCATGCGCCAGCCGAACTCGCTACCGATTCCCTCGAGCAGCGCCACCAAGCCCTCGGCCCCCCCACAGACAGTCCTCGTCTACTATCTCGGGGGTGTCACATACGCAGAGCTCGCGGCCTACCGCTACCTCAACCGGTCACAGTCGAAGTATTCGTTCGTTGTCGCAACGACATCGATTTGCAACACCAACCGTCTTCTGCAAGGTCTCATGGCCGCGCAGTAACTGGACGAAAGAAAGGCTCCAGTGCCTTCGAGTGCTCACGCCGGGCCAAGTTCGCCGCAATGGCTGTGTGGCACTTTCGGTGCATGGTAGCGCACCAAGCAGCCACAATGTTGAGTTGCGGTTAATCAATTGAGCTCAGGTTCATCAATACAGTTTATTGAGCAGCGCTGCGTTTGTTGATTCGAGGTTATCTGGAAGGGATATAGACCTCTGAGCAAATTGCCACGCCATGCAGCGATGGAATATTGTACCGTATTTTGTCACTTCCCGACCGACGACGCTCGACGCCTGCTGAGGCTTACGGTTCAAGTCGTCAAACTCGACTGTGCGTCGGCAGTTTATTGTAAATGTCGACGATGCATCGGACTCGAAAGTTTTCTCAAGGAATATCGCGGTGGAGCTCTTGGTTTGCAAAGCACAGTGGAAATGGAGGATTGGAAATGTACGAAGACATTGGTTAGCCTTGCTGGTGCTGGTTCAGGCGGCACCTCTTCATGATTGTTGCTTTGTGTTGACGATTGTGATCGACGGTACTCAAGCGATGACCAAGATGCAAGCGAAAGTGGTTGTCGACTGTGCTAATGACGTTTGACGTGAACGTTGTGGCAGCAGATGCGGCACAGAGCCGTTGTACACAAGGTATAACGTAGATTTAGTTACAGCTGCAGTGGCTCTGGGCTGGGGCTCGAATCAACGAAACCGTTGATGACTTAGTCCCACCCACGCTGCCCAAAGCAAAGATGCCATGCCTTCGAAGCATTGTCCTCCTGGCAACCATCGCATTTGGTGCGGATGCCGTCAGTAGAGATGACAGCAGCGATAATTTATATGCTATGTGGGCTAGAGATGCAGCAAGTCCTTTAACAGCTCCAGCATCGCGAGGGGATCGTCGTGGCTCCAGCATTTAGCACTAAATGAGTATTTTAGTGGCTGCCCTGTGTCGTGTATGACGGCTGTGCCTCCAAACCCAATGGTTTGATATCGGAATGAAGGCGCCCGCGATGTGCCAAGAGAAATGCATTCGCTTGTTTTTTGGGTCTATTAGCGCCCCGAATGGTTGTGCTTATCATAAATATGTAGGCGGACCTCCGAATTCGATGGTGTCACGGTTTGCTGTGGGCAAATAGGCGCGCACTTAGCTTGCACGATCCTGAACCATGGGGGCAATGAAGCGGTGGCACCACTCGGAGCGTTGAAGTGCTGCGAGTAGAAAGGACAGCGCGGGAATATCGTGCCTGTGAGAGAAATGCATTCGTCGGTGTGAACGGAAGTGCCGATGTCGCAGGGGCCGCGCCGAGAAAAATGCGCAAGTTGGGTGAAGTTGAAGTCCAGCGACTTGAAGTTCATATTGCAGTGCACCCGTGCCTTCGGCATATCGCAGGAAGCGCTTTTAGAAAGATGGCAGGCGGCCGTAAATTGCCAACCTCGTTTAGACCGTTAAGAATGAGAACTGCACGAGCAAAATGAGTATACAACGAAAGCAAACTCATAATGGACTGATTAACTAAACAATTCTACGACTAAACGACTACACAAGGTTGTAAGTGAGACGGCGCTGGAGTGGCAACGCCACCCGTGCGTCAGCCCCCTTCGTCTAATGAGTGGCGCTGGGCGGCTTGTCCACGCCGTGCTGGTCGCGGCCATACGTACCATATCCCCGCTGGATTTATACCCACGTGGAGCAAACGGCAAGTCACACCCAGGTGCTGGTGGACCACTGGCATCCATGGATTTCCGTGAACTCGGGGCCTTGCAAGCACACCACCTCAAGCAAGTTTGTGCTTTACCATTTCGTGATCATGCAATCTATTAACGTATGCTGATGTGTCGGGAGCGGTATCACTGTTTGGGGCGCCTGGGGTCGACACTACGGGGATAAACGTTCAATTTGATTGCCAGCGAGTTTGTGACGACACGCCACGAGAAGAGCAGCATGCATCGATTCATTGAGGCGCCGCCTCCAATCGATGCGATGCCTCTACGCCGTCCAACGTGGGACCGACACATGGCGCCACTGGATTTTTGTCTAGAAATCAAGTACGCCAGCCGCTCTGCCCACCAGCAGCCATGCTGCGTCGTGCCTTGCGTAGCAGCGCGTCCATATCCAGTGCAATATGGCTCTGGTACCAACGGCGACGAAGATGGGGCCATGCCGTTGGTCGCTGGATTCTTGAATTTACCCATGCCGAATATCCAGTAGATGGGTCCATCGACTATCAACTAAACCACCTGGCTACGGCAACTTCAAGCACACGAATTCTATTCCATTCTGTTTATTTGGCATACGAAGATAAGGTCAAGAGGGAATAATAATATAAGATCGGACCAATCCACTTCGGATGCGGGTTCCGCCAATCAGCGATGGGATCGTTACTTTTTGGCCAATGGCATCGCCGCGCGAAGATTGCCATACATGCCAGTTGCCTCACTCTCGAATTCGCCACCAGGAGCTCAAGCATGCAGCGCGTCCTTGCCGCCGGCCTTCTTGGCGCGATGGTCGCCTTGGCCGACGACACGAGCATGTGTGCGCATGTTCCCAAGGATCGCATCGACTGTTATCCATCGCAGGTCGGCTTTCCCAACGCAACGGCCGAATCGTGCGCCGCGCAGGGCTGCTGCTGGGACCCCCAGGACGCTGTGCCGTGCGCCTTTGGTGGTCTCCCAACGCCCGCGCCCCAAGCGTGCCGTGCTGTGGTGCCCTCGTCGCGTATGGCCTGCCGCAACCCGCGCTACTTCACGACGACCAACTCGTCGGCGACGTGTGCTGCCATGGGCTGCTGCTTTGACGCGACCTCGTCCGAGTGCTACCAGCCGGCGTTTGACGGCTACCGCCTCAACGCATCGTCGTGGCGCGAAACGTCTAAGGGCTTCACCGGCACGCTCGTCTTGCCCAAGGGTGCCCGTGGTCCGTTCGGCAACGACATTCGCACGCTGAAGCTTGACGTCAACACGGAGCACGCGAGCCGCGTCCGTGTACGCATCACGGACCCGGCGTTTGCCCGGTATGAGGTGCCTATCAAGCTGCACCACCTGCAGCCACACAAGACCCATGGCGAGCGCTCGTACGACGTGTCTGTGACCAACTACCCGTTCGGCATTGCTATCACGCGCCGTTCCACGGGCGAGGTGCTTTTCAACTCGACGCCGGCGGGCGACTTTAACGGTCTCATCTACTCGAACCAGTACCTCGAATTCTCAACGGCGACGCCCACCAAGGCCAACTTCTTCGGCATGGGCGAGCACGTGGGGCGCTTCCTTGCGGCCACCGAAGGCGACCACTACACCATTTTCGCCCGCGACCAGGTCGCTAACATGTACCACGCGCACACCAAGGTTGGCAGCGACAACGTGTACGGCGTGCACCCGTTCTATGTGCGTCGCGAGGCGTCGGGTCAGTCGCACGGCCTCTTTCTGCTCAACTCGAACGCAATGGAAGTTGTGGCGCAGAACCAGTCGATCACTTTCCGCACCGTCGGCGGTGTGCTTGACTTCTTTGTCTTTCTGGGCCCCGCCCCCGCGACCGTCGTGCAGCAGTATACGCAGCTCGTGGGCCGGCCAGCACTGCCGCCGTACTGGTCGCTTGGCTACCACCTTTGCCGCTGGCACAACCATGTTCTCAAGGATGTGACGTCGGTGGTCGACCGCATGCGCGCCGCTGGTGTGCCCCAGGACGGCCAGTGGACCGACATTGACGTGATGGACAAGTGGCTCGACTTTACGTGGGACCCGGTCAACTTCCCCCAGGCTAACTTTTCGGCATTTGTGGACGATTTGCACGCGCACGGTCAGCACTACGTGCCGATCGTGGACGCAGGCATCAGCAACCAGTATGACGACTACGTGAGCTACGACGAGGGCCTCGAGATGGACGTGTACATGAAGGACCCAGCGAACGAGGGCATCGAGGAGAACAAGGTGTGGCCCGGCATGGTCGCATTCCCCGACTTCTTCCACCCGAACGCCACCAAGTACTGGAAGCAGCAGCTGGCGCGCTACTACAAAACGGTGGCCTACGACGGCATCTGGCTCGATATGAATGAACCGAGCTCGTTCTGCGTCGAGGGCGGCCGCGAGTCGCGCTCGTGCATGTTCAACGACACATTTGTGCCGGCCAAGTTCGTCAAGTCGGCCGACGTGCAGGCGCCCTTCGACCCGTACCGCCAGAGCTATGTACCGGGGCAGAAGGTGCTTGGTAACCTTGCAACGCAGACGGCGGCTCTCGGCTCGCACCACTACAACTCGCTGCACTACAACGTGCACTCGCTGTACGGCCACTCGGAGATTATGGCCACGCGTACGGCCATCGATGCCATCCGCCAGAAGCGCTCGTTCATCTTGAGCCGCTCGACGTTTGCCGGCGACGGACAGTACACGGCTCACTGGCTCGGCGACAATGCGGCCACCTGGCCGGACATGAAGTACTCGATCGCCGGTGTGCTGAGCATGAACCTCTTCGGTATGCCCATGGTGGGCCCCGACGTGTGCGGCTTCTCGTTCGACACGACCAAGGAGCTGTGCGTGCGCTGGCACCAGACGGCTGTGCTCTTTCCCTTCATGCGCAACCACAACGAGGGTAAGGTGGACCAGGCGCCCGTCGACTTTGACGACGAGGCGCTCACGATCATTCGTGCCACGCTCTTCAAGCGCTACGCGCTGCTGCCGTACCTGTACACGCAGCTGTACCACGCCACGGTCGACGGCGCCACGGCCGCCCGCTCGCTCTACTTCGAGTTCCCCGACGACATCCAGACGCTCGCGATTGATGACCAGTACCTGCTTGGTTCGGCGCTCATGGTGACTCCCGTGCTCGAAGAGCAAGCGACGACTACGACGGCCTACTTCCCCAATGCGACGTGGTACGACCTGTGGACGGGCGAGGCTGTCGCGCCCGGTGCCGACTCGACGCTGGAGCTCCACGCGCCGCTCGACACGGTGCCCATGTTCATCAAGGGCGGCTCGGTCGTCCCTCTGCAGACGCCAGCGACTACGACGGCTGCTAGCCGCAAGAACCCGTTTGCGCTCAAGATCGCTTTTCCTACCGTCGCTGCTGGTGCCAGCCACGTGGAAGCGCATGGCGATCTGTACCTCGATGCGGGCGACTCGCTCGACCCGATTGCCACGAAGGCTTTCACGGTCGTGCAGTACGCGGCCAAGCACTTCGCCAACGGTCTGCTGCAGCTCAACGCGACGGTGACGGCCAACGGCTTTGTTGGCGCCGAGGTCAAGGTGCCGCTTGAAACGGTTGAGGTGTACGGCGCTCGAGGCCTTGCGGACGGCGCCGCGCTCACGGTCGAGTACACGACGGGAGTGACAACCCGCACGGGCACCGCCGTTTACAACGCGACGGCCAACGCAGTGACCATCTCGGGCTTGAGCCTGCCCATCGGCGCGTCGTTTGCGCTCTCGATGTTCGCCAAGGCCCCCGCGCTTACGACGGAACCTACGACTGGCTCCACTGGCGCCGAAGGCAAGACTGGTAGCACCAGCACCGAAGTCAAGACGGGCAACACCGGTGCTGAGGACAAGTCGTCCACATCGGTGAACGGCTGGCTCATTGCTGGTGCTGTGGTCCTTGGCCTCATCATCGTTGCTGCCCTTGTCCAGTGCTACCGCCGCCAGGGCTACAACCGCGTCGACTAAGGACCACCGCCATAATGGCACTCGTTTATTTTGCTGAACCTTTGTGATGGTGTTTTGCATCTGCGCTCCTTCAGGTTGCTTCAGGTCGGCAGCAGCAGTCTAGTGTCGCAAGGCCGCGCCAGCGTCCGCGGCCGTCGCCGCCGCCGTCAACGGCCGCCCCTCGCTCTAAGATCTTGTACTCAGTTCCCGTATCCGGACAACCCCACTTCAACTTCCCGCGTATCCGGACGCGTTTTTCGGGTTATTTGCCGCAGTAGTTGCGGCGCTCCTCAGTTCCGTTGGGCCCAGCTCCTTTGGGCCTCGGCCGCCGCTCTGCAGAGGCTGCCGACTGCCAGGGAGCAGCCCGCGTTTGCTATTGACGCTGTGCGCCATGAGCCCGCAGGGGTCAAATCGCCGTCTATTTTCCACGAAGATTCGGGACCGCTCGAAACTCGAAAAAAGCGTTTCAATACAAATAAAAAGCATTTTAATAAAGATCTGGCCGGTGTACTTGGTATTTGTAGGTAATATAATGCCGAGGGTGTTTCCCATTCAAACTCAACATTGAGTGGTGGCGGGTTCACTTTGAGTTTTGAGAGTCAGTTGCACATTTTCTCAATTGGCTTTGAGTTGACGATGATGGCGGCCTCCGCGCAGGCGCTCGAGATGACGCTGCCGTTGGGCACGAACAAGAACTCGCTCGACATCGCGTCGGGCGGCGCTGTGCTGCGCAAGTCATTCAACGCGTGGGACGACGTGCTTCTTTGCCGGGCCGTCAACCAGCGCAAGCCGTGGATGGCTCCGAGCGGCGAGATCATGCTCTACTGGTCGGAGATTGCGGACACCCTCATGCGCACTCGGGGCTTTGGCGTCAAGAAGGATGGGCCGGCGTGCAAGACTCGGTTCGAGAAGATCTTGCGCATGACGATCGGTGGCGAAAAAGACATGCTGCGCAAAACTGGCACAGAGGAAGAATACGACGAGCGAGAACGCCTTCTCCGTAACATGTATGAGCAAATCGACTCGTACCGCGACGGCCGCGACGACAGCGGGTCGCACGGCCTGGGACCTCAGAGACAAGGCATGGAGATGGGCATGACCGACGACATGGACTCCCTCGAAAACAAGCGCAAACGCAAAGGCAAGGCACTTGCACGCATTGTCTCCAAGAGGGAGCGGCTCATGGATGCCATTGGTGGCTCCTCAAGCATGCCTTCGATCAACGGTCGTGACGAGTTCCGGTCTATCTTCGAGTACCTCCAACGCCGCATGGAGATTGACGATGCACGCGAAGAGCGGCGCATGCTGGCAGAGAAGGAGATGGAGGAGCGCCGAACGGCCGCGGAGGAGCGCCGGATGGCGGCCGAGCTCGAGCGCGACCGCCAGCAACAAGAGTTCATGGTCAAGGTGCTCAGCCTCATGCAAAAGTAACTTAGTTCAATACACGTGGTGTCCAAGTCTTGCGCACTCGCCGTCCACGTGCGGCCACCCACGGGCGTTCCGACCATGCGCTTCCTGTCGCTGACGTCGTCGTCTCTCGCAGCGACTGCGACACCGCTCAGCCACCTGCTTTAGCATTTTGACCAATCAGAATCGCAAATGGCCCAAGTACCACAAATATTCTACGTATTTTGACCAATCAAACGCACTTGGCCTGTGGACCACCCTCCTGGTCAACCATTTTGAAAGTCGCTCGGTAGTTGGAGTTAGTCATAGCTTCGAGTTGAACAGTCTGCGCCGCACAGAAGCGTGTTTCCCGCCTTGTCCATGGGGAAATGGCTTTTTTGGCCGCTACATCGACACCCTCGCCTGCTTTCATCTGCGCCGGGATCTCACGGCGCTAGTGCAACAATTGCGAGGGGACAATCCACAAGAGACTTAGATTCAAAAGTAGTCAAAAGCTATGGTAAGCTAGCGTTCGCCACAAAGGCGAGCTCAGGCCTATCTACAATGGGGGAAGACGCCGTCAGCGCTGCCACTTACGATGCAAAAGCCGTTGTCCTTCGTTCAGTGGACTGACTTGGTGACAAAAGAGAATGCACGGCCTAATGGCTGCATATATTTGTTGCTCAACGTTTGAGGGCGTCTTAACATCAACCAACATGACTCGTAACTATCATGAGTCGCCCAGAATTGGCCGTGTCAAGGAGCTTTGCCCTGCTGTGGAAGGGGTCTCCTCGCGGGTGTTGGTAAGCAGCGCTGCAGTAGCCATACCGTTGGTTCCGAAACCCGTGGCGTCAAGTAAATCAATCAGCCCAGCGATGGCTTCATCAGCAAGCAATGTGCCAAGGCAATCCATGCCCAACTGCGGCTCTCGGCGACAAACGCTGCCGCTCGGCTGCGGCTTGAGATTGCATTAGGTGCGTCTTTTAGATCCATCGGAATATTTAGTGTCGAAAAATCTGGAATCGGTGCTCCTTTGGGGCTTGGTGCTGTTCTCACGGCAGTCCTGATTTACCGAGTGGACGGACAGCGCTGCTACCATGTCGACCGCCGGCATGCGCTTTTGCCGCGAATGGTATGTCGCTGGCGGCCGTCCATAGGATCTCACGCGACTGCATAGCAACAACATGCTGTACCCTAGTCAAGACCGCGAACTGAAGCGGTTGACGTTCACATGCCGCAACTGCGGGCACAACGAGGAGGTGCCGGAAAGCTGCATCTACGTCAACGAGCTCGTGAAGGACTCCCGCGTGCAGCTGGACGTGCTGCCCGAAGATATTATTGACGACCCAACGTTGCAGCGTGACTACGACGTCACTTGCCCCGAGTGCGGTGCCCAGGGGGCTGCCTTCATACGGTCGCACGATGGTGTGAAGCAATCGACGCTCGCGCTCATCTGGATCTGCCTCAATCGCGACTGCCAGCTTGACGAGCATGGCAACCGACTGCCCACACACCGGTGGATGGATTAACACATAACACGCGACATGGTCCGCCTCGCGTCGGTCGGTGTTGCTTCCGAGTTATCCTTGCGCAAGGCGCGGGGGCACGGATGCAGGACGCTAGAAACGACTCCTCAAGCCAGGAGAGGATGCCTATGAGATGCCAGTATCCACCACCCATTGACACACATCATGGCTGTTGCAGGCATGCTCGTTGTCATCGTCGACTTAAAGAGACCTCGATGTAGCCAGGTTCATTGCATTACGGTTCATTCTGGGCGCGGAAAGGGGTGCCATTACAATACACGCCCTGAGTCTCTCCATCGGCTCAAACATCAACACAGCACACGGCCGTTGAGTCACTCCTGCTGTCATTAACCTCGAGCACCGTGGTCCGCTTGACGCATCGCGGCGACTCATCGGCCATCGCGCTGGAGGATGGGGGGCACAAAGCGGTCGCCCGGACCATCGTCTTCGTCGCTCCAGGCGTCTTCGTTCGGCACACCCGAAGCGTCATCCTGTTCGTTGTCGGCGGTGTCGGATGCTTGCGGTGGAAACTACACGTGATAAGCCCACATCCCCCCTAGGCGACGTACAAAAGACCGCTCCCCGGGGCTCCACATGGCGATCATTCCATCTTCACCACCGCTCACGAGTTCCTACGGCCGGTTTACGCCGCTTCAAATCGCGTAGTACCCGAGACGTCGCGCGGTACAGGCAGGTTGTGACCCGGCTGTAGTGGCCCATGTACGTCGTGCGAGGTTCTACGGCTTCGGCGTCGTGCAGGAGGTACGAGGCAATCGTTCCCCGCGAGCCCACGGGGTGGTAGAGCTAGTAAAGGCTGGCTGTCCGCTATTTCCAACAGCGTTCGTACCATGGTGGACTCTGCGCGACCTTCCTGTGCCATAGCAACCGTCACATGCCGGGCACCAGCGCACTTGATGCCCGTGTAATGGTGAAACTATCAGACGATTGCAAATGCAAGGCGCAGATCCGAGTACCATGTGCGCCCCCGACGCCGCGTTCCATAGGCGCATGGCGCGGTCCGCCCCCGAGGTCACAAGGTACCGGCCGTCGGGCGTGTACGCGATGGATTGTACCTCCTTGGCATGGGCAAGCGCTGATGAAAAGGACGCAGCCACGTGCGGGTCGTGGCCGATCTTGCGCTTCTTAGCTGCTTTACTCTAGAAAGCGTCGATGCACCGCCATACACCCCGCTCAGTACCGTTTCCCGCCCTGGGACGTCGGCGGGGCCGTCGTGGTTGAGACAGAAGAGGCAGGCTGTGGCGCCAGATCGACGAATGTCCCACACGCGCACGGAGCCGTCCGTGGCGCCAGATGCGAGCTGGAACTCGTTGGTGTTGGACCAGGCCAGGGACCGGATGGATGCCCGATGGCCCACAAGTCGGTGCGATGCGGCACCGATGCCGATGTCGCAGAGGCGAACCTCGGGCCGGTCTGTGCCGACGGCCAGGAGGTGCGACGTCGACCCCGAGGCCATGGGCGAAAAAGCCGCAATGTGCACGGGGTCTCCGAGGCAGAAAGCCGTGGCCACTTCGAGCTCGTTGGCATCCCAGACCTTGACCGTCGTGTCGAGCGACGCCGACACGAACATGCCGTTGTCCACGGGGTACCACGCAACACTCGTCAAGCCGCTGGTGTGTCCCGGGCGGTCCTATCCCTCGGTCAACACGACACGCCAAGGCACCATAGGCAATGGTACTTGGCTCTGCGGGGCAGACAGCTTGCCCCGCAGCGGTCGGACGCTCACGATCGGTGCCACGTCCGATGCTGAGGCGCCAGGCGCAAGGGCGTCAAGGGCGCTCATGTCGTAGATGTGCATCGAGGCCATGCCCGTGCCCACGAGGAGGAAGCGCTCTTCAGCGGCATCGAGGGCCATGTGCCAAACGTTCATGCCCTGCTTGTGCAGAACCTTGCGCTCATTAAGCCGAAGGTCCTGAGACGCCTCAGCGTACACGCTCTCGATGAACTCTCCGTGGGTCGTCTCGCCCAGCGACCGACGAAGCACATACGCGAAGGCACTCCCGCGGCTCATGTTGCTTCCTGCGGTTTTGGTACCCCATCATCCGGACGACTTGGTATCCGGTGCTTTATATCTTATTTAATACTTTTTATTGTAACAAAGTTGACTTACCAATAACTGTCACCAACATGTTATAACATATTGCACTTGACATTAGCACGTCGTGGACATCGGCCAAGGAGACGACGAAAACGATCATGAAGCGCAAGGCCACAGGTCAACAGACGCGGTGCGAGGAGGTCTCCTACTCAATAGAAGGCCTCGACGGGCTGAGCCCTCGTATAATACTTAGTGGATGATCTCTAGGGGGCCTTTGGTCGCGTTTGGCCAAAGGTGAACCGTGGTTTCGAGAAGTTTGGGACAGTCAAGTCGCCACCTTTCCTCTTGAGCCCGACGAGTGCCGGCAGAGGCCTCGTAGGTCGCACCGGGAGTTCGGGCGTCGACTTGAACGACCGAAAGAGCGACGCTGTGGGGGCCGCCGTGGGGGTCGTCGTCGGGCCCTTGGGCTCCGATGGCTTTATCTCTGATATCTCGAGTATTGCCTCTGGTGTGGCCTTTGCCTGAGCCGCCGGTGGCACAGCAATCGGCGACCGCGCTTTCAACGCCCATGCGAACTTAGTCGTGGTGGTTGTGGGCGTCGATGACGACGCCGTCGGTGGCACGGCGGCAGCTGCTGGACGCGCGGGTCGAAACAGGCGACTCGGGAAGTCGGGGGTCGTCGCAATCTTGAGCACCGGTAGCGACGGCGACTTTGGAGTCACGGCCGCTTCAAACACGAGGCTTTTGGCCGCGGACCGCTTTGCCGGCCATTCGATCTTCTGAGGTTCCATCGCCGCCGGTGTTATGGGCGTCCTAGTCTCGGCGGCGTCGAGTTTGGCTTGCAAAGCGTCCGTCGTTCGCTGTAGTTGAGCCAACCGGTCAAGTGTCGAGCGCACTTGCAACATGGCTGCGGCCGGCGATGCAGCGCTCAAAAGCTCGCAGACGTCGCTCTGCCAAGCGGTCAGGCGCTGGAGGTCTTTGCTGCGGCCGGCCACGGAGGCTTCGGCGTCTCGCGTGCGTTGCTCCGCTGTTAGCACCTGGTCTCGCCACTTCTTCTCAAGGTCCTGCTCGACACGCCGGGCGGTCTGCAGCTCGAGCGTTCGCGATTGCTTGGCCTCTTCGAGGGCCTGTTTCAAGTCCGCGATGGTGCTTTCGGCGGCTTGCATCTGGGCGGACGCAGTGCCCTCCGTCGAGGACGCCTTGGCTTCGGCCGCTGCTAAGGCCACCGTCTTGGTTTCCACGACCCGCTCCAGTGATGCCACCCGCACTTCTAGCTGCTGCTGCAAGAGCAAGCGCTCCTGCGCAAGCTGCTCCAGGACTGCTGCCTGCTGTGCAGCTTGGCGCAGCTGTAGCTCTTTGGCGTGGACGTCCGCGCTGAGCCGGTCGACGTCGCTCTGCAGGGATGCGGCCTCGTGCAGCTTGCGCTGGTAGTCAGCCTTGGATGTGGAAACGTGCACGGACGTGGCGGCATTTTCTTCCGTGAGCTGGAGGACTTTGGCCTTGAGAAGGCCATTGGTCGTCTCGAGCGCTGCGTTGGCTTGCTCCAGCAGCTCTACGTTGTTGCGCAGCGCAGTGGCCTGTCCTTGGAAATGTGCGATCTTCTCTTTCGCCGCCTCTAGGTCCAGCGCAGCAGCGCGGTGGACGGCGTCGTTCGCTTGCGCTTGGGCGTGCAGCTCTGCTTTGGTTGCGTCAAGCTGTGCCGTAAGTGCTGCGACCTGTGCGTTCGCGGCCTCTATGGCTCGGTCTTTGTCCAAGACCTCGGCCTCGAGGGCGTCCAGCTTGTCCTGCATCGCGCGGCCGGCCTCGTCCTGCGCCTTGATCGCTTTGCGCATCGCTTCAACATTGAACGAGTGTTTTTGGGTAGTCTCGAGCGTCTCCTGCAGTTGCTGTGTCTTCAGCGCACTTGCGCGCCAGGCGGCATCCAGCTTTTGCAGATTCATGAGGGCCTTCTGGTGCTCGAGTTCGAGGCCTGAGATGTACCCTGCTTGGTCGGCGAGCATGCGCTCTTTGGCCACGAGCTCCTTCTTCAACATGAAGCTTTCTTCTTCAAGTTCAAGCGCGCTGGTGTCGCCGCCCACGCGTTCGAGCAGCCGGCTCTAGTCATGCATGAGGCCAGCAAACACGGGCGAACACATACCCGCAGATGAGCTACCTCCATCTTGAGGTCCATGCGATCGCGCTCGACCTCGTCCAAGCGCGATCGAGCGCTTCCGATGAGCTCGAACGACTCGGGGCTTCGGTCCATCGTTCGCTCTCTCCCCGTCTGCCAAAAGTAGGCCACCGGCGCCTCATTGGTTGAAAATGATATCTTCAGTTCACTATGTGATGACAAGCCACAAACCTCATCGTTTACGAGACATGTTTTCCTAACCGACAAAAGTGTCTAATCTAATGAGTCCGCTTTAGCTAAGGATTGTGTTTTTGGAGCTGATGAATGGCGTTTCAGCACAAAAAGACATAGTTTTGTCCACCACAGTAGTACTAGCGGATTTAAACGGACAACTCTTGCAATCAACTTGGTGCCTTAATTACGATTAGCCTCGAGCTAGCGCGAAATTCGTAGCTTACGGTTCAAGCACTATACTTGTCGGTTATGGGTCATGCATTACGGCATCTAAGTGCACTGGACCATCGAAGCAAACCTGTTGCTGTCGAAGTCCTTGCAACTCCCGTAGGCTTTTCACGACGCTAACTCAACTTATCTCCTACCAACGACGAGATCTGCATCTAGTTAATTGCATGTACGATGCAGGCTCTGTAGAGTCTTGCCAATATTTATTCCAACTAATTCCCCCGGGAAACAACGTGCATGTGAAATCTCTACCCCAATGTTTCAATTTAGCCCGCAAGTCACGACCCCCGCGTGTCGACGTATATCTCGGAGCCCGGTCCACCTCTATCGGCGGCAATCGTACGCTTCAAACTATCGAGAGGAGCCCCCCCGTCGGGGGGGGGGGGGCGCCATAATTGTCGTTTCGGCGTCTTCAGTCGAAAGCAGTTGGTATTTTTAGGCGTGCCCGTTCGTCAGCAACCACGGTGGAGGTGCTCGTGGGACCGCGCATGCTACTGGACCACAAGTCGACGAGGATTGTCCCGTCGGGTGACTCGGTCTCGGATACAAGCACGCGCATGCCCAAGCCAACGGCCCCCGTGGTGTTTCACCCGCTCACAGCGCGGTTCGTGGGCCAGCCTAAGCTCGAGAAGATGTACCTGGAAAAGGCCGTGAAGGAGTGGTCTCCGCGCTCCTTCAAGATCGTCCTGGCGTTCTTGCTGCTCTACTTCATCTTTGTTGCACCGAATTTGACCAACCTCACAGCGTCCGACGCCTCCATCCGGCTGCAGTCGCAAGAGTACTTTCTGTACGTTGTGCCGACCATGATCCCAATTCCGTTCTTGCTTTGGCTCGCGCGCGTCGAACGCTTTCAAAAGTACTACCACAAAATTTACGCTAGCATCATCCTTTGTTGGACCTGCTCCATCATCGGCGGTGGCATGCACTCGATGCTGCGCGAGTGGAGCGTCTACATCCAAGACGACATTGCAACGCTGCTCCAGGCTGCGCAAGTCTTCAACCTCACGGCAACCTACACGCTGACTTCCCAGCCCGGTGTGTGGCCCTACCAGACAATGGAGGGCACTGGAAAAGACATTTTGTTCAAATTCATGGGCGACATTCTACTTCCCGCGGCCACAATGAACATCAACCTATTGCGCATGATCCTCATTTCGGTGTTCGTGCCCCTTTTGCGCATCGATACCCCCCATGCCGCCACGGTACGCCAAACTAAACTACTTTAGCCTACGCTACAATCATCGTCATGGACTATCGGCGGTCGTAGGTCAGCATGGTGTCGTCTGTATCGTACGCCGTCCTGACGCTGCTCATTTACCCGCGGACATCGAACCAGTACTTCATCACGAACGAAATCCTCGTGTGTTGCTTCCCACTGCTTTTCTCCATCGTGCTTTTCCTTCAAAACCGCGACATGGAGCGCATGTTCCGTCAAGAGTTCCTTCACATGCACGAAGTCGAGGAAGAGGCGGAGTTCGCGTACCAGCAACGCGAAGCCATCGCCGAGGAGAACAAAAACCTCAAGAACGAACTCAAGCTCGCCAAGCAACACGACGGTAACATCTCCCGTCGGCAACGACACCGCAGTCAAGGGCGTCGTAGGCTCCACGATTGACCTCGAATCACCCGTGCATAAAATCATCTCGGATCTTAAAATGCTACAAGAAGACCTGAAGCTTAGTGACGGGCAAGCCGCACGTCTCACCAACATCGTCACGGCTCTGTCCAAGCTCGACGTCAACCTGTTTACACCCGACATCAATGCGCAGATGGGCTCTTCCAACGGCGTTGATGTGGACACGAAGAACTGGGCCATCTCGGTGCTCGGCAAAAAGGAGTACAACCCCCTTGGGCGCAAGCAACCTCTCGGGGTCGACACGCGCAGCAAGTCGAGCGGCCATGTCTTGAGCGCCGACCAAGGCGCCATCTTGTTGGAGCACATGCCGGCGCTGGACACGGGCGCTTTGCACAAGATCCAGTCGCGCATCGTTCTGGACGGCTGGAACTTGGATGTATTGAGTTTGGAGTGCCATGGCCACCCAGTGCTTTTCATGGGCATGGCTGTCTTTGAACAGCACCACCTGTACGACTTGGTCAAAGTCGACGTCGTCGCCCTCAAAAACTTCCTCTTGTCCATCGACGAGGGCTACCTGCGCAACCCTTACGTACGTGCGGTCTCTACGACTTGTGTAGTTGACGCGAGATGCGGTGTAGCACAACGCCTTCCATGCCGCCGACGTCATCAACTCTGTCAACTACCTCATTTCGTCGCTCAGCGATGGGTACATCCGCAATCTCTTGACAGAACATGAGTTTTTTGCGGCGCTGATCGCAGCCGCCATCCATGACTTTCGCCACCCCGGGCGTAGCAACAACTTCATCATCAAAGCCCGGGACCGCCTCGCGCTGCAGTACAGCGACAAAAGTGTGCTTGAGAACATGCACCTCGCCGAGTCCTTTTTCTTGGCCCAAGACCCCAACTGTGACATCTGGAGCCACATGAAGGACAAGAGCTACCGCGACATCCGCAAAGCCATCATTGAGATGGTGCTCAGCACGGACTTGAGTATGCACCTTCAACTGGTGGGCTCCCTCAAGGCCATGATCCTCTCGGACGAAAAACACGACATTGCCAACGATCCGCTCGTCATCATGAAGGTAGGGATGTTGCGTATACTTTCGACACTGACCGGTCGACCAGGTCGTTGTCAAGTGCGCAGACATCGGCCACTCGGCCAAGGGCGTTCGTCTACATGGGCTCTGGTCGTCCATGATCATTGAGGAGTTCTTCCTCCAAGGCGACGCCGAACGGGACGCCGCCACCGACATTTCACCCTTTATGGACCGGTGGGCCGAGAACAGCGCCAAGGTACGAACGCCTGAGCGCGGGAGGCTCACGGTGGATAGAACCAAATTGGCTTTTTCGAGTTCATCGTTCTGCCCTTCTTTGACACTGTATCCAAGGTTGTCTTTCCTGATGCCTTCCGACCAATTCAATGCGCCACGAAGCGCAATTACGCTCTATGGAAGGAGGCAAGTCGAAGGAACCTTACGGTGATCCAGTCCATCCGCGACGCCCTCTTCAGCGACGACAGCATCATGATCGCTGAACCCACGGGCTAGTTGCCTTTCGTTAGAGAACACCCCTAGGAGTACAGTATTACGCATTATAAACTACATCCACGGCACGCGTCTTATTGTTCTGTCAACCAACTGCAAGGGCGGCAGGAACTGCATGAGCTGCAAGTCCTGTCTACGACAACTAGTGCCACCCACACAAGTGGGACCCACGATTTCTAGATTCTAGAAACGCAAACCACGTTCCTGATCCAGTCGGACTCGCTCTCGAGGGAATTGGTGGCTGCGCTCACCATAGCTGCCTGCGGCTCGGTTTCACCAGCGCAAAGATGGGCAGCGTCAGCACCGGGGCTACGCGGCGTCGATGGCTCTACCTGCGATACATGGGTACCACAGGATAACGAGGCAGCAAGGGACGCCTACTGTCGCGCATCTGGATCTCACGGGACCTACCCCTCGCTAACCATACGCTAACGTCCAATGCTTGGATAGTGGACGTGACGCAGTTTATCAGATTCGGGTTGTCGACGCAGTAACACACTCGGCGTAGAGGCCGCGATTGGAGATTGCAAGGGTGCACAAGCTTTGTTGGGGTTCTCCCCTGAGACCTCGCAGTTGGGGATAAACCATGCACTTACTGCAATGTGTGACCTGTAAGAGTAAACTGGCCTTGGTGGTGGGTAGCTCCATCCTAGGTCACTGAAGGGCTGGGTGGGTTCATACAGTGCATTGGCTGTGACCGCAAAGGCTGCTTGGCCGGCTCAGATGCGCAGACGGCATTTCTTTGCTGTCGCGCACCATCTGTCTTGTCACTCGCGCCATCTGCTGGCCAGCTTCAATGCCCTCAACGCCGTCCACCCCATGATCCCTCCGCCGCTTCCTCACTTTTCATTTCGCCTTCGTCCGAGTAAAAGCCAATGGCCCCGGCAGCACCCGCAACACCCGATGCATATGCACCCGTGACCACGCCCCGCGACGTCGCCGACGCTGCGCCGGCCCCGCGCCGTCGATTCAAGCTCGTGATCGGCGCCGTCGTGCTTGTCGGTGTCGTGCTCGTCGCCGTCGGTGCGGTCGTCTACACCTTCCGAACCAAAGTGCAGACGCATGCGTCCGACATTCTGACCAACATCCAGCAGTCGCCGGGCCTCAAGATTACCGTGACGGCCAAGCGCGAAAGCATGCGCTTCAACGGTCAGTCTTCGGCGCAGTTCTACGTCGTGCCACGGCCCGGCGACGCCTTCTCCTTCGACGCCGTCGTGGCGCAGGCCGGCCCCGAGGTCGTCGAACGCTATCTTCTCCTCGACGGGCGGGCGTACTGGTCGGTGGCCAAGGACGACAACGTCGTCGCTTCCGGCTGTCTCGAGGCGTCGCAGCTCCCCCCGGTCGAGCTCGTCGCATCGAGCGTGGCCACGGCTAGCGTTGTGGATGCCGTCACGGGCGACGCCATCACGGTGGACGACTGCCCTGATGGCAAGCTGCTGCAGCTGACTTTCGCCGGCGACTCGTTCGTCTTCTGCAACTCGCCGTCCAACCGGCTCACCAAGGCGGCGTCGGCCGATCTCGATGTCGCAGTTGAGTACTTGCGCGACGCATCGTTGCTGCCGTCCATGGACCCACCCACTGGCGTTTCGTGCCCCGTCGTCGTGGGGCCGTCGGTGCCTGCGCCCGCAGCGACGCTGGTGCAAACTGGCCGCGCCATCTCGTCCGCACTCTTCGGCGGCCCCCGCGTCGCAGCGGTGAGCAAGTCGAGCTGCGCGTGCAAGTCGACGCCCAAGCCGTGCCTCTTTGTCCACGGCGTCGGCGAGACGGCCAGCATGCCCCTCCAGAACTCGTACCCCGACATGTGGGGCAGCATCGAGGAGCACGCTCCGTGCTGCACAAGCGTCAAGTTTGCGCGGTTCGAAACCACGCTCCGTGGCTGGGACAACGCCGATCTGCAAAACCAGTTCTGCGATGCCGCCCGCAGTGTGGCTGGCACCCGCGCCGGCGCACCCATTGACAACCTCCTCCTCGTTGCCCACTCCATGGGCAACCTCATTGCCGGCAGCGCCGTCGCCTCCGGCAAGTGCGCATTTGGCAACGGCGTGACATGGGTGTCCATCGCTGGGCCGCTCCAAGGCAGCAAGACGGCCAACGCGCTTGAAGAAAAGTGCGCGTCTGGGGGGGGTGCCATCTCGTTCAAGAGCCTGCTGGGCTCGGCCGGCCTCTGCCCGATCACCGCTGCGTACGTCTCCCTCAAGCACGAAACGACCGTCGACGATGGCATGCGCGCCAAGTTTGCCGCCGCGCAAGCCGTACGTCAGAAGTACGCCTCGCGTGTCATGTGCGGCACGAGCTCGATGGGTCTTGCGACATGGAAGGGTGTTGGCCTCGCAGGCATCGGCAAGCTGTCGGGCCACGACAGCAATCACGACGGCGTCGTGGACCTCCCGAGCTGCGCCGTGGGCATCGACCGCCGCAAGTTTGGCGCAGACGCCGCCTCGAGCCTGCACTACGAGGCAAGCATCAACCATTTGGATACATCGTTCCGCAACGGCGACGGCTGGTGGGGCGCCGACCGCAAGCCCATCAAGTGGTTTGAGTGCTCGCTGTAATGGCCCACACTTTCCCGCTTTCTACATGGTATCTGTAGCGTTGAAATAGATTGAGTTTCCTTTTTACCCTTCTCAATCATTGCCTCGTTAGCATTGAGTAAGTTAGCTTGGGCTACGGCGCATTCCCCACCTCAACTAACTTTGGTCCCGGCGTAGCCCTAGCCCTGGTTAGCTTCACCGTAGGCCTGTTTAGTTAAACCTTAGGCCTGTTTAGTTAGACCTTGCCCCGACAGAGCGACTCCGTTATTGGCACTAGGCTTGATAACTTCAGTACCCCAGGGCTTGTTGCAGCAAGGACATGGCAGTGTCGGCTTCGGCCCACACGCGGACGGCTGCGGCGTCGTCGAGTTCTGTGACTTGAGGGTTCACGATGACCATTTGTTTGGCCATTGGTGGCAATTCGTTGGCGGGAAACACGGCGAGGGTTGAGCCGATGCAAATGCAGATGTCAGCTTCAGCGGCGTGCGCTTTCGCGCTGGGCAGACCACCAAGGACATCGTCGTGGAGATCGTCGCCGAAGTTGACGATCGTGTCCTTGAGTTTACCGTTGCAGGAAGCGCATGTTCGACCGGTGTAGTGGCCCCATTTGCACTTGGGGCAGCGAACGTACCATGGCTCGTTGTGGCAGTCGGTCGAGTACGCATCGACTTCGTAGTCGCGCGTGACGGCTAGTCTGCAGTCTTCGCAGACCTCGACGAAAACGTTGCCGTGGAGCTCGGAGATAGCAGACGACGGCAGCCCTGCCTTGGTGTGCAACCCGTCGCAGTTTTGCGTCACGACATAGTGCAGGTGGCCGCGATTGTGCAGCGCGACGAGGGCAAGGTGTGCCAGCGTTGGCTTCAGCTTCGTATAGTCCGTGGCATTGTCGTCGGCCTCGACAATAGTGGCGTGGATTCCAAGAGTGTCAATGCCCTCGGCACCTCGGTACGTCGGAATGCCAGCCGATGCACTGATACCGGCACCTGTGAAGCACACGACGTGGGCCGCCGTACGTACCAGCGCGGCTACGTCCCTCATGTGTGCACGCACGGCATCCAGGGACTCATACGTCTCCACGGTGTCAAGGACACTGGCGACGACTCGCTGCTCCGTTGTCGCAGAAGCCAGCTGCGCTACGTATGCGTTCCAGCAGGTACTGTGGAAGGCTGCTGTCCCGACCGATTCGTCCCATTGCAGTGCGAAGGCTGCCTTCGTACGCCCGGCGAGACGACCCAGTCGCTTTTGCGGTACTGTGACGACGGTGCCTTGGACCGACGGCAAGATAGCTTCGCTGCAACGACCACAAGTGCGGTTGTCACACGGGCGCGATCGCATTGACACTGGGCCAGATTCCGGCTCATGCTTACGCTTCATGTTCAAAAGTGCGGTTTCTTACTTCGACCAACACTGGAACTCAGGGTACGCATGAACGATGGAAGCTACGGCGCGGCACACCGCCATGCTGAAGGAGCCGCTGCAGGCAAATGGACTCGGCTCCATCACCGAAGGCGTCCTTGGCCCTCCTCGGCACTGGTATGGGGCACTGGTATGGGACTTGAGCCACCTCTCGTCCTATTTTAGGCATCACAACGCAAAAAATTACAAAATATTAAAGAAAAATGCCGAAAGGGATGCTATAAATTCGGCGTGTGCGACACGCCATGCGCAAATTCAGGCCGAGAAAAGCCGTCATTTTGCCGAAGTCACAATGGCCCGAGCGCAGTTGACCGGCAACAGCGTCGTCGCCGTGATTGGAGCGGGCACCCTCGGCCGGTACGATCCGTCGATGCATCAAGACTGGCCTTGAACGACTTTAGATGCATCGCCTTTGAACTCTCCATGTCTGGCCATCGCGTCGTGCTTTTCGACAAGAACCCCGACAGCGTCTCCCCGGATATCCTCCGGTCGGCGAGCTTTGCTATGCTGCAGCCGCTCTGGCGCCTCGGGTACATTCCGCAGGATATGGTCGGTCGCGCTGTAGCCAACATCACGCCGGCGTCGACGCTTGAGGCGGTGGCAGCAGCCCGCCCGGCACTTGTCATCGAGGCCATCCCCGACACACTTGCGCTCAAGCACGAGGTGTTGCGCGCATTGGAGCGCCTGTGCCCGCCGACGACGATCTTCGGCACGTCTACTCTCAATCTGAGCGTGAACGACATCGCCGCGGGGCTCAGTCGTCCGGCCAACCTCCTGGGCATCCGCTTTTTCCACCCCGTGTTGCTCATCCCGCTCGTGGAGCTGACGCCGGGCACGGCCACGGCCAATGACGTCGTTCTCGAAGTCCAGCGCTACATGGCGCTGCTGCACAAGACGAGTCACTTTGGCCCGACGAAGCGTGTGCTCGATGTACGCAAAACCCTTCCATGGCATCGGAATCTTACTCTTGGAGCTTAGCGCGTGCAGGTCAACAACTACCAGCTTCGCACGGCGCACGAGCTCGGGTACCACCAAGAGGCGCTGCCGGTCGCAGTCCCTGTGCACCAGCACGGGCAACACTAGGCGCAGCAGTGGCGCCTTGGGCTAAGCATTTTGCAATATACGTCGCCGTCCGTGGAGTTTAAATCCACGGCGTCCACCCTTCGTACATGACACAGAGGTTGTCGACGCTTGTAGCTTGCGACACAAGCCAGTCGACGTGGGCGGGTACCTTGAGCGGCGGGGCCCTTGGCGTCGGGAAGCCATCGAGCTTTTCCTTCACGCGCTGCAGCACCTGGAGGCCGTACCGATTGCGCTCTTGCACGCGCACGGCGTCGGTGGCGTCGTCGCTGATGCGGTCGTCGGAGGTGTCGTTGCTCTCCTCGTTGTCGCTTGAGCTGTCATCATCATCGCTCCAGTCGCCCTCCTCCTCCTTGGATAACTCGAGCGCCGTGTTGGCAATGTCCTCAAACGCCTCCATGGCCGCACTCGTGAGCGCCATCGCGGTCGCCACTGCATTCGCCTCCGGCGACGTCCACGCCAGCGCCTCGAGCACACGGCCAATGTCAGTGACGAGCTGCCGACCTGCGTCTTGCGATGGGCTCGAGCTTCCGCCGCCGCTGACGACGGCCGCAAGTGTCTTTTTGCGTCCGAGGGCGCTATCGAGCGGCACGCCCGCCAGGTGCAGAACCGGTGCCTGCAATGCGCCGACGATAGTGCGCAGCTCTCGGCACACGTCGTCAAAGGCGCGGAGCTTGGCCTGGAAGTCGGGTAGCGCGCCGGGCCGGAGGCTCTTGGCGAGCAGCCGCACAAGCCGCTCATTTTCCCAGAGCGCGTGCGGTGCTGCCTCGTGCAGAGCAGCGAACGCCTCGGGGACAAGCGTCGTCTGCAGCGGCTCCAGCACCGGCCCGAGAAATGGCAGCACACGCGGAAGGTGCCGGTCGAGCTCTGCATGCGCGGTATTGACGACTGAGTGGAGGGCTACTAAGCGCTCCTGCGCATTGTGGACTTCGGTCGCAAGCGCGGCCGCGCGGACCCGACGGCGCTGCTCGACCGTGTCTTGCGCAGAGCTCGCGGCCAGTAGCGCGCGGTACTCGTCGAGGAGGTGGATGCCACCGGCATCTAAAGCCGCCACTGCGTCACTGCCGCTGTCGCGGTACGCCGCCTCGGCTGCGTGGATCCACATGAGGCTGTCGGCGACGGCGTCGGCTCGCCCAAGGAGCGCCGACGCGGCTGTGAGGGCCGCCTGGAGCTGTGCAGACGGCTTGGGCCCGCGCCCGACCGCCACCTCAAGCTGCGGGAGCACGTCGGTGAGCACGGCTTGCAGCGTTTGCCGCCGCTCCAGCATTTCGGCCACCGCGGGGCGCGTCGAGTCGAGCAGCGTGAGGAAGGTGGTGCGTGACATAGTGCCTGACGCTGGAACGTCGGCAAGCCACGCTGCAAGGAGCCGCTGCTGCTGTGCCAAGCCAGCAGCGTGTGAGGCGCTGGCGCATCGGGCGGACGCCGCCTCGTGTGCCAAGGCGGCGCGCCATGCCTCGGTGAGTTGAGCGAGCAAAGCTGGCAGCTGCAGCTGGTTGAGTAGCGCCGTACTCGACGGCACGTGCACGAACTGCGCCCACTCAGCGGTCAGAGCCGCCTTGAGCTTCCACTCAACGCTACACGTTCGCTGCACGAGCGTGGCGTGAGCAGCATACGACTGCGCTAACAGCTCCGACGCGGCGTCGTGGAAGCGCTCACGCAGGGCGCTGCCGTTGGCACCGTCACACACGAGGAGGCCGATATCGAGAAGACACGTCGCCCACTTGGCTTCAATGGCCTCGTGGGCGTCCGAACCAGCGCACTCGATGGTGCATAGGCGGTGACACAGGTGGCGCAGATCTGCGAGGCCGGGTGCCGCCCACAGCAACGTCGGCGCGAAGTACGCGGTAAGAGGCAAGTCGTCTGCCGCAGGTATCGCGTCGACCGCCCACTCTAGCGCCTCGAGCCATGCAGTGTGGGGCAATGAGGTGCACTGGAGCGCCTCGAGGGAGCCCCGCAGTCGCCGGCAGAGAGCCGACGTCGCACACCGGCGCAGTGGCTGTAGCGGGTGGCAGAACTGCGGAAGCACGCGCACATCGAAGGCGTGGAGGGCGGCGACGGCGCCGTGGAGCGCCGACCATTTGTCGCCGGTCTTCCAGACCGGCAGACACAGCGGCGCCGTGAGCCACGGCTCAATTGGTACGTGGCGGAACGAGCCCTTACCCGCGACTTCCATAAGCCACGCCGTGCCAACGACGAGTGCTGACAGGTGCGGCCACGACCGATCAGCCGCCTGTTCGTCCAGACACCACTGCGCGATGGCGAGCTTGAGCGCCTTGTGGCCCTGGGCGTTGGACAGTTGCCAGTCGCTCTTGAGCCGGTGGACGGCGTCGCCCATGCGCCGCACTGCACGCACGGCCGTCATCGTGTCCGGAACCGTGGGTGGCTCCGGCAGCTTACTCTCCGTGACGGCGTTATCGAGATCTATGAGGTTAGCCGCGAGGCGCGCCGTTTCATCGGCGCGAGCACGCACGGCCGCCGCTGCGTCTACCGCTGTTGCGTCGTGCAGTGCGGCAGTTGTCCAGTGGCACCACTCGTCAAAGGCCGACGGCCCACGCGCCGGCGAGTACAAGCTCTGGCGCGCTTGCTGAAACCACGCAAGTGCCGGCTGCAGCTCGGTGCCGAGCTCCGTGAGGGCCTCGGCGAGGTAAAATGCGGCGCGGTCGACGGCGGTACAGGGCCCGAGCAGCGGCGCGTCGGCGCAGACGCCTGTAAACGGCGGAAGGTCTTCGAGACCCCATTCGAGCTCGGGCGGCGGTGTCGCGAGCCACGCTTGCAGCTGCGCGCGGCGCTCGCTGCAGTCGCGGGCAAGGGCCTCGACGCGCACGCGCACAGCGTCGTGGTCGGTGGTGGTGGGTGTTGGTGCCACCGCGATTTGCGCCAGCTGTAGCGTCTGCAGCTCCGTCATGGCGGCGTCGTGCATTGCTTGCAGCGCACGCAACTCCTTTTGCGCTGCGGCCGCCCGCTGGGCAGCTCCGACGACGGGCGCCGCCACCGCTACAAGCCGCTGGCAGCCGTCGCGCAAGGCGCCCCACGAAGCGAGAATGTTTGCCCACACATCGTGCGTCTCGACCTCGCGCTCGTGTGCGCGTGACGCAAAGAGCGACAGCTGCACGTTCATCTCCATTCGCCAGAGCTTGCGCGGGCCTTCCTTCCAGTCAACGAGCGGGTCGTACACAAACGCCTGGAGCAGCGTCAGGATGGTCTCCTTCGTGGCCACGTCGTCGCGCGCAACTGCGAGCGTGCGCTCCATCGCTACACGAAAGGTGCCATCAACGCCTGTAGGCCCCAGCGCGCCGAGCAGCATCGACGTGAGACGGAATGGCACCACCTCTGGGACCTTAAGCTTCCGGCCCTTGTCGAAGCAAACGTTGTAGTCGATGTGAACGACGTCGCCCGTCGCACACAGAAGAATGTTGTCCAAATGCCGGTCGCCGAGTCCGATGAGGTAGCCCACGACCGACATGACTGCGAGTGACCGCGCGAAGCGCGTGTTTTTGCGCTCGTAGGCATCGACGGAGCTACTCGTCGCAAGAAGTGCTTGACGGAGGACGTTGGGTCGTGCCTGCCCCTCGGCAACGAGCGTTATGTACGCCTGGCGGAGTACGGAGAGCGGCCACGTCGGGCGGCCACCGGGCGTCGCGTCCTTGATACCGAGGGCCTTAAGCTGCGCGTAGAACGGTGCAGTCGGTGATGCCACCGCCTGCGTCGCCTGGGTATACAACTGGAACAGCGGCATGACGTCTGGCACCATCTGGATCAAGCCGGAGTCGTTGCTTAGGGGCACGACGCTGTAGTGACGCGCCACAAGGTCCATGGTCCGTGCATCTTTGTTAGCCCCAAGGCTCACGTTGATAGTTGCAAGCAGTTGCATGATGCGTTCGTCCAGGTGCAGATCTTCCTTGGCTTTGAGCAGATACTGGTGGGGTCGCCCGTCCGAACCGTAAAATGTCAGCGTCTTGGGCCGCGTTTTGGTCGCGAGGACGTGCGCGACAGGCTCGATGCGGTCGACGAAGAGTGCACCCTTTTTGGTAGCACCGACGCCGGGCATCGGCACCTGGCCCGAGTCGAGCCCCGCGAGCACAGGCGAGATCTCGGCCAAGGGCAATGCCAGCCGCCGCTGGTGCGGCGTCAGCCGCTTTAGCACGTCGTGCAGCGGCATCCAGACATACTCAACGAGTGGGTCGGCGGTAGCTGTGCCGCCCAGCGACGCGCGCAGGCTCTCGCCGACGGCGCACGCGTCGTGGAAGCGGATGAGAGCGGCGTCGATCGCCGGTGCGAAATGCACCGCAAACCACCGCTCGTGCGGCGTCTCGGGGTTGCGCGCAAAGGTTTCCGCGCGCAAAGCTTCGATGGCCGCGACCACGGGCTTCATGATGGCGACGAACTTGACGTGGCCGAGCCGCCGCTTCTCGACGGGCGACAGGGATGTGTTGGTGTTGACGCGCTGCGCCTCCTTTTCGAGCGTGTGTCCGCGCCGGGCGACATCGGTGCCGAGCTTTGTGAGCAGTCCAATCCACGCGTCCTCCCACAGGTGCGCAACGCGGCGCAGTTCCGTGACGACCTGTGCGACACTGGCGACGACGTCTGGGGCCACCAGAGAGCCGGCCAGCGACTCGACGACCACAGGGTACACCATCAGCTGCGGGCTTTGCGCTGCAAGCCGCGCGAGAATCGCCGTGACGCGCATCGACACGGCCGGGTGCGGGTGACCGAGCCGCGCCAGAAGCTGCGGAACGACGCGCTCCCAAGGCTGAATGGGCGCCGACGCGAGGCCGGCGTCGAGCTCTGGCTGCAACGACGGTTCGTGGCCCCACTGCACGATGAAGCCGAGTAGACGCAGGGTCACGATGAGGCCGTGAGACTGCATCGACGCCGGCGACGCCGTCGCGAGGTACGTCAGGTACCCGCGGATGGCCGCACGGTGCGGCTCGAGCACGCGCGCGCGCACGCGGTTGTAGACGTCATGAAGGGCATCGAGCGCGGGCGACGCTGGCAGGGGGTCGCACACCGCCGCGAACGACACCGTGTCGTCCGCCTCGCTGTCGTTCTGGATGAACCGCCGCAGCGCCGTGCGCAGCGCGTCGGCAGGTAGCGCAGGCGCCGAGGCCAGCGCCGCATCGATGGCGGTGGTTTCGTCGCGGGTCAGCGTCACCGTGTTGTCTGTCGGCGCAGCGCACGCCGCGAACCAGTAGTTACTCCACGCGAGCCATGCCTGGTACGACAACGGCTCGAGCACCGTGGCCGCCGCCAAAGACGCTTCCACTGTGGCCGACAATGACGCGCCAGCAAGGCACTGGGTCTTTTCTTCCGCCGACCAGCTTGCGTCATCGAGGAGCCACTGGGCAAGCTTGCGGTGCACCTTGCCGAGCACGGGGCTGCGCTCGGCTATCATCGCCAGCGGGTGCATGCTCGCAAAGGCAGCGGCGGGCTGACTGCCCGCGTACAACAGACATGCGCGCTCGTACGTAACAACGGCAGCGGTGGCCGGACCGTCGGCCACCTGCGCCAGAAGTGTTTGTGCGAAATCCGTGTTGCCTTGCTTCCGCGCCAGCCGCACCATTGCCAGCTGTAGGTCGAACTGATCAAGCCCAAGGTAGCGCGATACATCGAGCAGCGGGAGGTACACGGACGAGTCGTGTTCGTGCGCGCGCAGGCGAAGTCGGCTCGCTGGAAGGCGCGGGGAGCGAAGCATGTCAAGGCATGCCACTTCAAGCAGCATGCGCTCGAGGCGCCGGCTCATACGCTGGCCTTTGACAACGGCGATGCTTGTCTCGTCCAGCGTCGCGAGCCGCAACTGCGCCGCCAGCAATGCCGCGTGCTGGTCCAGCTGCACGTCAGTGAGCGCTGGCGCGAGCGAACAGCGCAAGAGCGCGTCGTCGACAACACCAAGAACTGTCCACTGCTGTAGTGGCGGAAGGGTGGTCGGTAGGCGACTAAAACGTAAGCTCGGTGTGACCTTGGCATCGACGAGTTGTTTCTCCACGTCCCACGCCACCGCCAGCGCTGCCATGTCGGTCGCCACGGACAGTGGCGTCGCCGTGCACGCTTGCACGTGTCCCAAGAAGGCGGCGACGTCAAGCGCCGTTGCCATAAGCGCCGCTACGCCTGGCCAGTCGCGGACGTTAGCATAGCAGTGCGCGCAGCGGATGAAGAGCGCCGAGAGGTCGACGCCCTCAAGCCCGTGGGCCGCCACGTAGCTCGTAACGTCGCCCACCGCTTGGACCTTTTCTGCCTCGGCTTCGTGCTCGAGCTGTAGTCCGGTGCCGAGGTTCGTCGCGAGGGCGTGCAGCGGCGCAAAGAGCTTTTCGTACGTTGCGGCTGCCGCCTCGTAAAGCAACTGCGCTTCTTCAAGCATGGCCGGCAACCACGGCAGGTGCAGCTTGAGACGCTGGCTCCAAGCGACGTAGCCCTGCAGCGCAGGCACGTCGAGACCATCACAGAGCGCGGTAGCCACAGCAAAGAACCCACCTGGCGTCGGCGCCGGCTTGCGGGCACCGCGCACGAGAGCCAGCGCGTGGTACCGCGAGAGCCCGGCGGCGGCAACGCGATCGCTGATGCGGATGAGTGCCGGCCGGATGCGCAGCAGCCAGTCCTCGCACACGCGTCGGTTGGTTTTGTAAAACGCCGTCGTCTTGTTGTCGGCGTCGGTGGCCGCCTCGTTGCAAGCATGTAAAATTGCCAGTTCTAGCGCATGAACAAACTCGAGCACAAGGCGCGCGCTGGGCCCGGTCAGCGCTTTGTGCTGGTGCAGCAGACGCTCAAGTGCCGCAAACGTCTGGCCAGCATTACCGTAGTGCGTTCGCAGCCGCTGATCCACGCACCACGCCGCCGCCGTCCACACACGGGTGCGAGCGTCCAGCAGCGGTGTCGCGCTAGCCGATGTCGACGACCACAGTGTCGGGTCGTTTGCTTCCAGCGCCGCCATTAGCGCCGCAAAGTCGCCAGCGGTGAAGGCGGTGGGCGGGGGCTGCGGCGACCGGGACGCCTTAGGCGTCACATGCGCCTTAGAAGTTGCTCGGTGGGTCAGCGCAGCGTGCCCCACGACGTGCAGCGCCTGCGCAGCGACGTCAGCGTCCCCGTCGAAGAGGAGCTCGAGCCCGACGTCGAGCAGTGGCGCCGCCACAAACGCCGTGAGGCACCGCAGGGCGGCGCCCCGCACGGTCGGGTCGGCGTGCCGCGTAAGGCCTTGAAACGGCGGTAGCAGCTCCGTGTCCAGCGGCAAGGAGATCGCAAGCGTCGGTGCGTGATCCATGAGGTACTGGAAAAGGCGGAAGACGGCAGGTGTTGGGAATGCTCCTACGTGGCGGGCCAGCGTCGTAGCAAGCACGAGGCCCGCGTCGCCCACGAGCCCCGCGAGCGGTAGGAGCCGGCCGAGCACGGCGACGGCACTCGTGAAGATCGCCGGCACAGGGGCCCACTTGTCGAGCGCTTTGGCAAGCCGCGCGCAGATACCGCCGAGAGTGCCGCCATCGCCGGTGTCAGACGGCACTTCGGCGACACCTAGCACCATGAGGCAGAACATCGTGTACGGCAGGTCCCGCGTCGAAGACACGGCGTCGAATCCAAACACCTGCGGGGTGTGAGCGGGTACGCGGTAGCAGACCAACCTCAAGCGTCGCGAGGCCGCCGACGCGAGTTAGCGCGACGGCCAGCCGTGTGACACGGGGTAGAAGGCTCGGGAGGTGCACCAGATGACGTAGCGCCGTCGGCGCCCGCGGGGCCTTGGGCGTAGGAGCCACCGTCTTAACGCCGTACGGCATTGGCAACTCGACGGGCAGGCGGCGCGAGAGGACCCGCAGCGCTGCGATGGCATGACGCCCTGGCTGCAGCGCGCCGAGGAGAACGTCCACGGCGTCAAGCACCGTCGCCACGTGGTTCGTTGATGCGAGGTGTCGCTCGCTGAGGGCGCACGTGTGCAGCAACAGGAAGTCCACGGCCGCGAGCGCCCAGTCGTCGGTCGCATCGGCGGCCAGCTTTGTTAGGGCCGTCGCACAGGCCAGGACGCTCTTGATGCTATGTGCAGCGGCCTCAATGCGAGCAGAGGCTAGCGAACGTACTGGAGCAGGTAGTGGCTTCCACAGGTCAAGAGCGCGTGCACGACGTGGGCAGCAGGGCCATGGCCGAGGCCGTGTATGACGGCCATCAAGCTCACAACGACGCCGTTCAACCGAAGAAGACCCCCGGCATGGAGCAAGCTTCCGCTTAATTCGTCAAGTTCCTATGGCGCAATGAGCCCTGCGCGGTGTTGAGGGTGGAAGGTACCCGTGCAAGGGTTGTCGTCACCTGTGACGCAAACACCGTGTTGGTCGCCCAGAGCTCCTTCATGTCGAAAAGCACGGCAACGATGATGTCTCTACAACAGACAATGAATCTTACTCAGTCACAAAGGTGCCTACCGCTGAGCTGGGGCTGTCTCGGCCCGTGTTATCCAGGCCATCAGGACGTTGGCAACACGGACGAAGACCTTTTGGAGGGCCTTTGGCTGATGGAGGGTAGCTTGAAGCACGCGCGCCAGAACGGCGACGGTCTCGTCGTCCCCGGCTGCCTCTATCGCCCCAACGATGGCATCGATGAACATGCCCAACGCGAAAGCGCGACCACTTTGCTGTGCAAGGCGCTCGTGCTGGAGGACAGTGGAAGGTACAAACACACCATCCCGCAGCTGACTGCTCGGGCGATCGTCGCTGCTGCAAAGCTTGAACCAGCGTTCGATGGCGTCCCGCAGGACGCCAAAGATGATGCACTGCTGCGGCGGCTGGCCATAGTAGGCAATCAACTCTGCAGTCGAGAGAAGATTTGAGGCCGCGATGAGCGCGAGCCAGCGCGTGGGGCCGGTGTTGGCGTCGCCCGACAGCGTCGCATGGTGCAGCACTTGGTGAAAGAGTTTTTGGTGGCAATCCACGGGCAGTGTGCAGGTCGCGAGATGCGTTTGCAGTTCCTCCTGCGCCTTCTTGGATGCTTTATGGAGCCCTTGGCTCGCTTGGTATAAACGCAGGAGCAGGCCCGCGAAGTCCTGCTGCTGCTGGTCGTACATCCACGAGGCCTTGCATTCACCGTTTGCCGAATTTAACTTCGTATTCATTTTGGGAGGTGCCATATATAACACCTTATTTTCGGCAGGTGTTCATTGACTTGGAAGCCAACCTGGTCGGTTCACGATTCCCTTTTGCTTGCTTGCAGCCCAGGTCAATACCAATGGCGTTCGGTGCATCTTCGCATCTACTCACATCACACTGTGGGCACTAGGCAGGTAGCTTACCGGGGATGCCCAAAATTCAGCGTAATATGAACCACAACCGTAATACATGGTTTCCGACTTTAGTGCACTATCGCGACTGCTTTTACTCGCAGCTCTGCTTGTCCAGTGAGGCGCAGCGCATGCGAAACGAACGACCCGTGGGTGGCGGTCATGGACAAACGATTGGGAGCAGCCAATGTCGACAAGTAGTCCTCCTTGCTACCTTCTTTGCCCTAAGATTCACATAAGATCCAGACGACCTCAAGTGTTGAAAGGCTGCGGTAGACCACATGTCTTGTTTGCTCTTGGGCAGTTTGAGACTGCAGCAAAGCGAATGCTTCTACGAAATCGCTACCTCACGACGGCAGCAAGTACGTCGAGCAGCAGCTTCGAAGTCTGCTTGAAATGCTGCCACAACAAGTGACAGTGCAATGTAAGAATTGATGCGTGCGTACAATCTCACCGCCATCGTCATTGCCCCACACCGCCTTCTTGATCAAGAGACGCACGACATAGAAGATCCAGTCGAATCGAACGCACCACCGCCATGGCTCACCAAGATGCAATGTCCAATCCAATTACCAAAGTGGAAACTGACGCATTGGGTCCAGTGCCAGCACACGTAGAAAACCCCGATGCCAGCGCCACAGTTGTGAGACTAGTTCCCAGATTGCACCTTCACATAGCCGAGAATCGGTTTAAACCTCTCGATTTCGCGCCAACTCGTGGTCATCACAGAGATACAGCGCATGTTCCGGCTCTCTGCCCGTCTCGCACATGCCGTCCAATGAGCTGGCTCAGCGTCCGGCTCTCGGTCAAAGTTCCCCTCCATCGAAGCTCCCGACAATACAGCTCCCTCCCAGCACTGGGCTCCATGCAAAGTAGTTTGCGGCATCGACCTTGTCCTCGCCGAGCGCCGCCCTCGCGATCCGCGTTGTTGCGCTCGGTCGAGGAAAAACTGGGTGGTCATGTCTGAGATATGTTATAACACTGGTCGCTGAGGTGTCAGCACCTGTTAGATGTGATTCGCTCTGTTACAGCGGGGATGACGAGCGGTGGCGTCAAGACCAAGCCGGTCCCACGTGTGCTCGTATCATAAGCTGCAGAACCCACAGCGACGCCATGGCTTCCTCCCCGCGTGTACTGTCAACGGGGCGCAGTGGGGCCTTTTGAATCGTTACACATGATTTGCTAGAAAAGCCAGCTGTTTTGACCAATGGGTAAACGCGCCTGCGATGTTCGTTCTATTTTAATCGTCAGGCATATTTTTATTGTGTTTTTCGTGCAAGTGTGCGTCCAAGTACGAGATGTTTGTATGGTTGATGGGAGCGGTGATTAAATTGTGCGATTATATTATGGTACGGGAGCCGCAAGGCTTGGGCCTGCCCATTGTCGAATAGAGCGATGGCAGGAGTCCCGCCGGCGCCGGGGTCGGGGCGTGACTCGATCGGTTCCATCATGCACGAGTTTGTCGACTCGTTCCCGATTGACGTGGATGCACGGCAGTCCATCTCGGACCTTGGGAAGGTCCTCTTTACCGAGAGCCAGAAGCCCGCGGACGCCAACGCGCCGTACGTGGCAACGAACTGTGCGCATCTAAGGAGCGTGCCACGCGTAGGAAAAAGCCGTATCAAATGCCCAAGGAGATCAAGGGCATTCCTCGCCAAAAGCAGCAAGATGTTACGGGGATTACGGCGTCCGGCCGCGTGGCGTTGCCGCAAGGCTCCGTGCGCAAACTGCTACAGACACAGGGTACGCAGTTGGCATTGCGTTGGCGCGTTCTCACCCATGCGTAGGCAAAGCCACACCAATGCGGTGGACACCCGAAGAAGACGAAGCGCTTCGTAAGGCCGTCGAGGCTCACGGGGAGCGCAACTGGAAATCTATTGCCGAAGTCGTGCCCGGCCGCAACCACACACAGTGCCTGCAACGCTGGACTAAAGTGCTCGCACCGGGTCTCATCAAAGGCCACTGGCGACCCGACGAAGACGATATTTTGCGCCAACTCGTCGCCGAAGGTCGTAAGAACTGGGGCCAAGTCGCCACCCGCATCCCTGGCCGCACGTCCAAGCAATGTCGCGAACGGTGGTACAACCACCTCGACCCCAACATCGTCCGAGGGTACGGACGCTCGTCCCAACCCACTTCGTCACTCACCCTTGGCTATCTAGCGAGTACACCGCCGAGGAAGATCAGATCATCCTTGAAGCCCAGCAACGCATTGGCAACCGGTGGTCTGCAATTGCGGCCATGCTACCTGGACGAACAGAAGATGCCGTCAAGATCCGATGGAAGTCGCTGTGCCGAACCAAGTCGGGGTACGTCCTTCCTTATTTCTTGTCCATTCTCATCTCGGGTTCAGCCGCGGTCGCCGCAACCCCGAAAAGGACCCCAACGACACCACCGTGTCGCCCATCACGGTGGCCGCTGTGCACAGCGACCCCAAGGGCCTCAAGCCGCCCCACGCCATGGGCTACCAGCGCAGCATGATGTCGGAGCTGCAATCGCCGATGCTCCATGGCGGCAACATGCATGGCATGCCGATGCAGCCCCCGCAGTACGGTGGCGACATGTACCACCAGCAAGGCTACCAGTCACCGCACTACGGCCAAGGCTTCAACGACCCGTTCATGCACAAGATGAACAACGGCGGATACGATGCCTACAACCCCACGGGCTACGGCCAGCAGCCACCGCCGCAGTCATACGGCAACCACCACCACAACATGAGCTACCACCGCCCTTACCCCCAGCAGTACCCGCCCACCGAGTCGGGGTACCACCATCCGCAGCAGCCACAGGCGTCGATGAAGATGGATACGCACTCGGGCGGCATGAGCTTCCCGGGCCAGATGAATGGCGCACCCGCTGCCGCCTTTGCCCAGCAGATGCACCCGAGTTCGCCGCACGGAATGGACAACGGCTTCAAACCTCCGGCCCCCGTGCGGCAAAACTCGGGAGGCGGCAACCCCGCGGCGTCGTTTGTGCAGACGCTTAGCGGCCCCAGCGGTGGCAACTCAAGTGGTAGCAACCCGGCAGCTTCGTTCGCCTCAAGCGTCGGTGGGAGATCCAACGGTGGTAACCCCGCCGCCGCTTTCGCGTCGGCGTCGGCTCCTCGAGCACCTCGAGCGGTAACCCGGCGGCGTCTTTCGCTGCCAACCTCAGCGGTGGCAACTCCGGTGGGAGCAACCCCGCGGCGTCGTTCGCTGCCAATCTCAGCGGTGGCAACGCCTCGAATGGCGGCAACCCGGCTGCCTCGTTCGCGGCCAATCTCAGCGGTGGTACCTCCTCTAGTGGTGGCAACCCGGCCGCCTCGTTCGCCGCAAGCGTCGGCTCCTCTAGTAACTCGAGCGGCAACCCAGCGGCATCGTTCGCAGCCAACCTTGGCGGTGGCAACTCGAGCGGCAGCAACCCAGCAGCGTCGTTTGCGCAGCAACACTATGGCGCCAAGAGCCCGACAGATGGCGTGCCGTCAAATCCGTTCCTAAAGACAGGCAATGTCGCAGCCTCATTTGCGCAGCAATCGAGCGGCAACGCGGGTCCACGACCCAACCTCGCGGCGGCCTTTGCGCAGCAGCAGTCGCCGGACGAGCAAAACAAGCGACCCCGTCTACCGCTGAGCATGGACGCGGCGCGGGCGTCGGCGGCCCGTCGCATGCGTCAGAACGACAACCACGGCGACTTCGTCAACGGCAGTCATGAGCCGCCGCCGCCGGGCGAAGTCAACCGCCTCTCGGTGTCGGACATCAACCTGAGTGAGCTGGGGCCGATCGAAGAAATGTGGCGGGTTTCGAGTGACATGAATCGGCTGTCGTTGTGATGCGTCAATACAAAGAGTTCATGGTTGTCTCCGGCGAGGAGATAGCTCTCCTTGTCTTCAAGGCCAGACAGCACGGAGCGTTCTTGAGTGTAGCGCAGTGCCTCCAAGAGACATGGATCATTGCCGAGAGCGGCCACCATGGCTGTACCACATGCAAATGCTGGGTGTTTTTAGCCTAGGCCTTAATTCGGTCAAGTCCTTGTTTGGAGTGTGTGGGACGTTTCCGTCCGAATTGAGCGCTCCATTTGGGCACAAACCGAAGCGCTTCGTCGCGTCCAACGTGGTCGGCGCTGGTGCATGGTTGGTAGGATACGCCGAGTCTTGGCCTCGAGAGTAGTTTCCATGTCCGGGCGCGGAGCTTCTAGCATGAGCACGATCCCGTCCGTCGCGAGCCACCAGGCCGCGCAATCCGCGTTTGCCAAGCCGCCCCGCAAGCAAGAGGGTCACTTGGACGAAAGCGCGATTGAAGACACGCGGGGCGGCCCCCTCATGCTCGAAGATTTGAAACTCGAGGTCCTTACGCGCTCGCCGCATTACCTCGTCATCAACAAGGTAAGTTTGCCGCGGTGGCCCGCGCCTTGACAACCGCACGACGCAGGGCGCCGACGTGCGTCTGGATGGCGACTTCAACGTCACGGTGGAGAAAGCTCTAGCGAGAGACTTCCCCGACGTGCCCAAGTTTCGTTGGATCCACCAACTCGACTTCGGTACTGGGTGACTGTCGCGACGGCTTATACGTGGGTGCTAGCGACGTCGGGGGTCATGTGCATTGGCGTGACCAAGGAGTCTGCGATGCTCTATGCAGACCCAGGCTCACACCGACGTAGGTCGACGGCGGCGGCCAGCGGGCTCTTTCAAAAGAAGTGCGTCGAGAAGGAGTACCTCGCTCTCGTGCATGGCACGCTGCCGGCGATTCCCCCTCGCAGCGCCAAAGCCGTGGCCTTCTCTCGCCTGAACGAGTTCATCGAAGCCATCGACAACCCAACGCTGCCCAAGAAACAGCACGAGCTCAAGTTCACCAAGAAGTTCAAAGGTACCGCGGACGCGAGGCATCGCGCAGAACTCACCGCTCGCAGGGCCGCGCACGGGGCCGTCGCTATTCGCTATGGATCAAGGAGTCATTCGCCGCAAGTTGACGCAACTCGGCGATGTCTCGGCCGAGGACAAGGAGTTTTTGCGCAAGAAATGGAATGATCTTACCGATGACGTCCAGCAACGTTACTTTGAACGCGCCGCCGTGGACAAGTTGTTCACTTTGCACTTGGCTCCTCTCATGGGCCGTGGTAGGCTGCGATACGAGGCTGAGCTCAAGGCACACCAGCAAGCAACCGCGGCCATCGACATGCGCTACGAGGCGCCGGCAACCGGCCGACGCCCGCGAGCCATGTCCGAGAACCCTCCCAGCACCAAGCGGCCCCGGGTCGGCTCGGAAGACATGGTGACCTCGGATGCCACGGGGTACATTTTCAATGAGCCCATTGCGGCGTCGCCCGACCACTCGTTCCGCATGGAGATCGTCCCACCGACGGATGCGCGAGGCAAGGTGCAGGCGCCCGAAGGAGGCTTTGATCACCGTGGGACAGGCGTCAACAACGGTGGCCTTTGTTCTCGGCTACGGCATGCTTGACGGCAAACCCATCACCAAGGTCCTCCTGCGGCCGTTGAGCGGGCGCCGACACCAGTTGCGGCTGCACCTGAGCCACCACGGGTACCCCATTGGTGCGTTGTCCGACTTCGGTGGTCTCTCACACAGGGCAGTGGGCGATGTTACGTACGGCAACGAAGACGACGACGCGCCGCGCATGATGTTGCACGCATGGAACCTCAACCTTAAGTTTCCCAACGCCGACCAGGTAGGTACAAGCTACGACTGGCAGCTACTTATGCCCAGCAACTAGCAACGGGAGTACGGGCACACGTGCTTCAAATCTGCCGACCCGTTTGCCGACCTCGTGAAGACCACGACGCCCATCTCGACATTGAGCAACGGCAAGGCCAAGACGCAGCGAGTTGCCCGCAAAAACTCGCTCAAATAAGTACGCGTTAAGCCATGCGCAATTGATCCACGACACTCTGGACGTCGATGGTGGACGGGTGCAGGGAGCCCTAAACGCGGGTGGGCACCGGATCGGGTAGCCGCGAGGAGGCAGACGTACGAGGGCGTCAGTGTATATGACGAGCGCTTGGTCGAGGAAGCCTTTGGCCTCGCTTCGCTGGCCCATGTGCAAGCGCAAAAGTCCCTACCGACCCCATTTCTCGAAGAAATCAAGCCGCAGCGCACCATCGTGTACTGCACCTCTCCCGTCGCGATGTGGGCGGCGCCAAGCACCTAGCACACTTGGAATAGAAGACGCGCTTGCCGATGATGGTACCTTGGCACGGGTGTCGAAGATGTGTAGGAGCATCGACGCACCCTCGTGGTGTAGTCGCTCAAGAGTTCCGTCGACCTCGGCAACTGGCGCAGCCTTGGCGTCGAGCGACGGCGACGGCGGGCGTGTGGCCGCCGCAAGATACTTGTACCAGATTTCGACGATTTTATCGAACATGCCCAGAGCGTGTTCTGTGCGGAACATGCGCTGGAAAGTTGTACCGAGCGTGAAGTAGAGCGCCGAGGTGCGGACGTGCTCGGGGCCATGCACGAGCGACGCATAGTAGGCGCCGTTGGCCGCCTGCTTGAGCGCCTCGTCGAAGTTCTCTGCCTCGCAATGGAAGCGTCCGTAAAACTTGCACACAAGCGCACGGTACATGAGCGTGCCCGGGTGCGTCTCGCCTTCGCCCATGTCTTCGGCGCTCTTGACGATGTTCCAAATACTCAGTGCGAGCACCTCTTCGACCTGCTTGAGATGGCCGAGTTCCAAGCCAACTTCGGCCATGAGCAGGTAGTATGGCACGAGAGGCAGCCCGTGCTTGCCGTAGATGGCCACAGCGTCTTGCACGCACGCAACGATTGTCGTGTACGCGGCGTGAAAGTCCCGCGCCATGAGCTGCGACTCGCACTTGAGCTGCGCCGCACGGATTCCCGCTTCCTTGCTGGGCGAGCTCTCTTCGCGACGGTTCATCGCCACCGTTTCGAAATCTTCTTGGAAAGGCAGCGAGCCATAGTGCACACAGCTCATCGGTGTGATGTATCCACGCCCGTATGCAGGTGTGCCCGTGCGCTCCCATACTCATACTGTCGACATCGTGGACGCATTGCAACGGCGTCGTAGTGCCTGGTAGAATACGGCGAATCAGCCTCCTCCAGTCGAGTCAAGCGTCCCGGTCGTCTATCAGACCTTTTGATCGGGCATTGACGTCACGCCTAAGATTGCCAATGTCCAGCAACTCCATCCATGAGTCCACCGCCTTGGTCGGCGCCCATCAACAATGACGGTATCGCTTGGAGAACTAAACATTACAATGTGTAGAAACAGTTTGCGCGTTAGCCGCGTTGGCCAACTCCTCAAAGCAGCTAGCTACTGCCAAAGTGGCGACGCTGCACTTTAGGAGAAGAATTGGCTTCATCCGAATTCTCAGCTGCGCACAAGCTCACAGGATGTCCATGGGAACTTCATGAGGGCGACGATAGCCGTAAACGTACGCAAGTGTCCGTACACCACGGTGGTTTTGCTGGATGGTGCCTTCGCTCTGGAGGCCACAAAGTGTTGTGCAAGCGTCAGCGCTCGCGGGCGGGCGCGTGTAGCATCATGAACTCCGGTTCAAACCCATCTGTGGCTGTCAGGAATCCTCAACATTGCTTTGTGGTGCGTGGGGAGATTGCCAGCACCGCGCTCTCGTGCGCGGACAGAGCACCGTCTTTGCACCTTCGTGCAGCGCAGGTTCTGGCGCATCCGTGCCGCGTTGAGGGCGCATCATTGAGACGGCGGGCGAGGGCGGCCACATGGGCCCCGGCTCTTGGTATACTCAGACACCGCATTTCTGATCAAACCGACACAGCAACCCATGTGCTGCTAGAGAACCGGCGCAGTGGCTGTGGTCGCTTTGATTCGTTCCTGGGCGGCACCTGTCGCGACGTTGTCGCGTCCGTGTCCTCACTGCCGCCTTTTGCTGCCAAGTTCTTGTACTTGTACCAACATGGGTGGCAGGCTTGCGGCTCACGAGTCGGTGTGCGGAGTCATCTACGTTCTGTGTACCGCGGGGCATTCGACAATTGGAAAGTACACCCGCCGAAGTGGCTGCCAGCAGCCTTTCGCGTGCACAGAACGCTCCGCGGACGGCTTGAAGCGTGGGACGTCGACCATTACAGTCGCGCCATTAGTAGGGTTCGGGTCACGTCACCAGATGGGGACTTTGGGGCAAACCCGGCAAAACAAGTTGTCCCCGTCGGCACCGAGATACATTGCGATGGCTAGCGGAGTGGGCAAAGCGGGTACGCTGGTTTGTCCCAGTGGCAGAGTTGCGCTCCAAATGTAGCCAAGGGCAACGCCTACGTCGGTGTCAATGCCAGCTGCCGCAGCCATGCACTGGATCTTGCTTTGCTAAAGGCGGGCAGAGGACACGGCCTTGAAGCCATCTTGACCCGCGCCTGTTACGCACGCTGCCAGGGCAACTTGGCCGAGATTCACAATCACTTTTACCAGTGACCACACCAGCACTCCGATGGCTGGTACGAACCCCGATGCCGTCAAGGCTGCGTCGCCTCTTGAAGCGTACGACGTTGTGAGCACCCCGTCCGAGGCGGTGCCGACCGCCCCACCGCGCCCTTTCCTCAGCCGCAAGGCGCGCATTGCCATTGCCGTCGCCGCCTTGTGCGGTGTCGTGTGCATCACCATCGGTGCCGTATTCATTTTCAACACCAAAGTGACGAATCACGCGTCGGAGATCATCACCAACATCCAGCAATCCCCCGGCCTCAAGGTCACCATCACGGCCAAGCGCGAGAGCATGCGCTTCAACGGCCGCACGACTGCCGACGTGTACATCGTCCCTCGTGGCGTGGCAGGGCCGACCCTGCTCTTCGATGCGTTCTTGTCCCAGCCCGGGCCGGAGGTCACGGAGAACTACCTTCTCCTCGACGACCGAGCGTACTGGTCGATGACCAAGGACAACGTCGTGGTGCAGGCCGGTTGCCTTGAGGCTGGTCGCGTACCGCCTGTTCACTTGGTACCGTTCTGGCGCGTCGTGTTGGTTGGCTCATGTGTTGGCATCGTAGATGCAAACAAGTCTGACGGATGCCAAGGTGCTCGACAACTACAAGGTCGGCAACATCACGGCCACCGACTGCCCCGACGGAAAGCTGCTGCATATTGCATTCGCGGGAGAAGCGTTTGTTTTTTGCAACTCGCGCAACAACCGCCTCACGCACGCCACCGGCGAGGACCTCGACATCGCTGTGCAATACTTGAGCGACCCGACGCAGCTCCCCGAAATGGACATTCCCGTTGTCCCGGGCGCCGCGCCGTTGAGCTGCGACGTGGCCGTGCTCGATGTGCTCCCAACAACGGCGTCCAGCTCCCTTCTGCAAACCACCAAGGAAGTGGCAGCCGTGGCTGCCGGCTACGAGCGCTCGACGGTGGTGTCCAAGTCCTCCTGCGGCTGCAAGATGGGCAAGAAGAAGCCATGTCTGTTTGTCCACGGCGTCGGCGAGACTGAGTCAGGTCCGATGACGTCGACGTTTCCCAGTGGGTGGGGCTCGATTGAAGAGCACGCCCCCTGCTGCTCCAGTGTGCAGTTCGTCCACTTCGAGACCACCATGACTCGTTGGGACGATGGCAGTCTCCAGAAGCAATTCTGCGACGCCGCGCTGAGCGTCGGCGCCCCGGGCTACTCCCGCGACCTCTCCAACATGATCCTCGTGACCTTTTCAATGGGCAACCTCATCGCGAGCAGCGCCGTTGCCAACGGCAAGTGCAACATCGGCACCGGCGTCACATGGGTGTCGATCGCAGGTCCGATGCAAGGCAGCAAGACAGCTAACCTCCTCGAAACCAAGTGCGCCGCCGGCGGCTGGGGCAACGCCATCCTCAAGGCCATCTTGAAGCAGGTGGGCTTCTGTCCGATCCAGCCCGCGTACGACTCGCTCAAGCACCAGTCGACGGTCGGCAGCGCTATGCAAGCCAAGTTTACCGCCGCGCAAGCCGTGCGCAAGAAGTATGTCACTCGCGTGCTGTGCGGTACCAACTCGGTGGGGCTGACGTCGTTGGCGTCGGCGGCCGTCGGAATCGTCGGTCACATGTCGCACCACGACAACGCTGCCAACGACGGTGTTGTCGACTTCACAAGCTGCTCGGCGGGGATTGATGTCGCCAAGTTTGGTACCGACGCCGCGTCCAGCTACCACTTCAAAGCAGCCATCAACCACCTCGATGCTTCCATGCGCTACGGCGACGGCTGGTGGGGCTGCGACCGCAAGCCGCTCAAGTGGTTCGAGTGCGCCTTGTAGGGTACCGTAGAGATACTCCTGGAGTGCGACTCCATGGCTTGTAACCATGCTGGACAACGCGATGGGGACGATATTTATAGATGTACATCTGAGTTCATGCGCGTCGCCGCTGCCGTGCCGGCCCCGAGTGCCGCCGATGCGGCCGACGCCATCCACAAACTAGAGCACCCCGAGCTGTTGGTACCGAACGACCCCAACCCGGCATTCGCTTACCTCGGCAGCATGCTGCAGCTGCGCCGCCTCCACAGCCCCGTCTCCTTCGCCACTGCAGCCCTCGTAGTGTACGCGCCGGTAGGCGTAGCGTTGCTGCTCCTGCGGCTCCTGCTGCTGCTGCTTGTGGCCGTGCTATTGCCACCGGTACTCACGGAAGACCAGCTCAGCTGGGCCCTCGTGATCGTGAGTGCGCCCATGGGTATTCTCGTCACTTTAGTCGACCCTGACGGGCACTGGGACGCCGCTGACCCGCCGGGCGTCGTCGTCGCCAACCACCTGAGCGAGATGGACGGTATCGCTCTCAAGGTGCTAGGGCCGCTTGATACGCTCGGCTACGACTTTTTCAAGAACTCGTTCTTCTTCCAACTGCTGCGCAACAAGATTGGGTTCATTTACGTGCCGCACGTCTCGCGAACGCAAGGCGGCGCCGCAGGGAGGGACGCCCTTCGGCAACTCCTTGTCGAGAAAGTGCGGCTACGCCAGCGCCCAATCTTGTGCTTCCCCGAGGTCGGCGGCGCAGTGGCGGCGGGAGCGACGTGTACGTAGGGAGGCATGACAAATGGTCGCGTTGGGTTGCTCCAGTACCACACATTTATGTTTTCGCTCGGCACTCGCGTCCAACCCATCGCGCTCACCGCCTCGGACGGGGTCTTCGTACGTGCGCGTCGCAAATGCTGGTCTTGATGACGCGTAGCCTGTGCACATCAACGACGAGACGAGCACGTGCGTGGCCAACATCCTGTGGTTCCTTTTCTTGCCGTGGCACCGGTTTACCGTGCGCGTCTTGCCACCGACGGTGTCGTGGCCTTGTTGACCGGGGTTGACCTTGGGAGTTGTAGACAATCGGCGACGGTGAGACGCCACTGGCCTTCGCTCAAAGGGTCATGCTGGCAACCGCGAACGCGCTGCGCATCGCACCGACGCCGTTCTTGTACAAACACAAAATGAGGTATCTTCAGTGGTATCGGAGCCAACGCGCGCGACGACCCGTGGGGGTCTCCGACAAGATAGATCCCTCGCACACGAAGCCCTAAGCTACTCGCTTCGTGGTCTCGGTGCGCGAGAGGAGACACGATGATCGAACTTCTTGATCAAATTCAGGATTAGATTCGTGTGTAGTGGAGCGAGAGATTGAAGGCCGGTATCGCTGCTTCTGAAACACGCTGTAGTCTCATGGGGTAGCTTCGGTGTCGAGCTCTGTGACGTGGCAACAAGTGTAGTTCGTAGTTGCAGCGAACAGTGTGCATTCGACGGCTGCACGGGGCACGTGCTAGCAAGCGGCGTGCTGCTAATCGAACGACTCGTCGTCGTGACACGAAGGCGACCATGCCCACGTCGTGCGGAGACATCAATGCTGCCAGGAAAGCCCTAGGATTGTTTTGCTATTCACCGGACCAGGGAGACATCAAGGTTGTAAATGCAGCGGGCTCAGCCGAGCACTCGCTGCACAAGGCGCCTTTTCATCGTGGATGCTATTCGTGCGATGCTTCCTTGCTGCGAACCCGACTCCCACGGGAGAAGCTTTCCGAGTACAGTATCGCACCAGTAAGTGTCAGTAGCACTTACAGTTGCCATGTACTACGTAGTATGATAACATCTCATCGACTTGCATCGCATCGTCCGGCTGGAGCGTCGCGAGTCGCCTCCATGCAGCCATCGTCACAAAGTGCGCCGCAGCTGGCGCACGTGGGACACGGCGTGTTGAAGATTGAGATCCAAAATGCAAAATAATACTGTGTGCACCAGATATAGTGTGCATCCACCTCTGGAGCTGTGCCGGCCGCTGGCCGCGGCAGCCGGGTCGTGCTTCATAGCCCAGACCTCGCAAGGGAGACCTAGGGGCGGACGCCCAAGGGTGGCCGCGGTAGCTGACGCCGCGGACACGGGCGCCGTACCGGGTTCTCTGGGACTTACACTAAATCCGGTTGCGTCATCCGGCGCCGGTGGGGTTTGAAAGTCAGAAGCAAACAAAGACCTCCCGTTCCCATGGAGGTCGACCGGGGCAAGTCCAAGCTCACAGAGCTCATCCAAGACGTCCATGCCGCTTGCGGGCACGGCCTCTATCAGACCTGTCTCTCACGGCGCTCCTTGGCCTGCTGCTTTCTTCCACCGCTTGGTGGCGAGCCCTGCAGCGTTCTTGACAAGAGGGTGCTCGCGCTACTTGAACGACCGACAAAATCGACCACGGAAGCGCCCGCCGCCGACGAAGAACTACACCTAGATCTTAGTGAGCCACTTGCGGTCATCAAGGAAACAGAGCCTGTGTTGTACCAAGCCATTTCGGGGTTTCTCCGCAAGTCGAAAGCAAAGGGCCATGCCACCAAGGACGAGTTGTTGTTCCTTGAGCTCCTCGTACTCCTCAAGGCATCTTTAATGCTGCCGACGAATGAACGCTTGCCACATCCCCAGGAACACGCCCTGGATGCCCGCGTCGAAGCAGCGCTCGCTGCTCTTAAGACGAGAACACCCGTCGACTTGCCGGACATGGTGGCGCGCGCTCGTCTTGAAATCCACAACGAAAACCACGCACATCAGCAGCTACAGTGGGTGCACTTGAATGCCAGCGCGGTGTCGCTTGTCAAAATCGACCGCACGACCAACACCGTACAAGCCACCCTCTCCCCCGCGAGCTGCAGCACCCTGGCCGCCGTGGCGCGCGTCGTCGCCGTCGGCTGCTTCGCCTTTGAGGTCTCATTGACCACACCGACGCGCGGAGTTCGTGTCGGGTGGATGGCCCCCCACCGACTCTGCCACGCCACTGTGCTCGGCGACGACCCGCTTTCGTTCGGCTTTGACGGGTGCAACGTCTACCACGACGGTACCATCGTCGCGACCGTCGCTAGCGTCGACGAAGCAGTCGCGGTGCCCCTCCATTGTAGCATCGATCTCAACGCTGGCAACCTCGTGTTTGCCGCCACAGCGACGGTGGCGGTACCGCATGAGACGTCGTGGGTGCCAGCTATGAGTCTTGGCCATCGCTCCTTCGCGTCCATCGCCTCCACGCACCGAAGCACCTTGTACCCGAGCGTGTGGTCGGAGTTGGGCTTTCACCGCCCGCTCGCGACGGCGGAGGCTGGCGTTCCGCTGCTGCCGGCGCCCATGGTCGACTTTTACCCCGACACGGGCACGAGCACCCGCTTGGGAACATCTGTGAAGCTGTCGCCGTCGGCGTGGACGCTCTCGTTCTTCGTGTACCCGCTTGCCAGCCAGGACACGTCCGAGCCGCGGCCATGGCGAACCATCTGCCTCAAGGGCCAAGACGCCGCGATGCAGCGCACGCCCAGCGTCTTCCTGAGTTGCGATCGGCTGCTCCTTGCCGTTTGCGTGTCGACTACGTCTGACTGGAACTCAACGGTTGTGTCGTCGGCGCCAGTGGCCACAAACCGCTGGACTCACGTTGCGGTTGTGTGCGATGGACTGTCGCTGCGCCTTGTGCTCAACGGCAAGGAGGACCGAAGCATCACTCTTGGCGACCGGGTGGTGCACAATGACTACCCGTTCCACTTTGGCAAGACCCCGCGCGGTGTCAAGAAGGCCACGACGGACTACAAGGGGTTTCGTGGCTACCTTCACGACGTCGTGCTCCACGAAGCCAAAGCGCTCTCAGTCAAGGACATTAGCAAGTACATCCATGGCAAGAAATCTTCGCTCGATGCCCTGCACGTGCTACGGGACGGTCTCCCCGCGACCGCGCTGCCTAGCGGCCGCGAGACATTCGTCGTCACGACGCGCTGGGGTGCAGACACTGCAGCACGGCCCGCTGTTGCGTTTGCGCCGGCGACGGGCGGCGCCATGACGGTGTCACCCGCCGTGTTCCTGGCGTGTCCCAAGTGGCCGTATGCCTTTCACTGCGAAGCTGTCGTGCGCTTGACCCGCAGCGCCAAGCTGCAGGTAGTGCTCGGGGCGTTTCAAGGCGCTGCGTACGCTTTTATCTTCGGCGTCACGCCTTGCGGCCGCCTCACGTTTCGCACGAAAGAACGCAAGTTCTCGACGGCGCGCGCGTACGTGGGCGAGGGTTGTTGGCACCGTGTCGGCTTCAGCTTCACGCTCGAGCGCGTCGTGTTTTATGTTGACGGCGTCGCAGTGGAGCGCGGCGCCTCGAGCTCCGCGACGATCGATCCCAACGGCCTCGCGGCGACACTGTCGTTCGTCGTCGGTGGTGCCCCTGACGTGGCGAGCATGTCGCCATGGCAAGGTGCCGTGACGCTTGTACGGTTGCTGCACGCACCACCGCTCGACATGACCGAGCAAGAGGTGGCAAGGTGGACGTTCACGGAAGGCCAAGGCACCGTCGCGTACGACTCGTCAGCCACCTTTCCGCGCTGGCACGGCGTCGTTGGTGACGCCCGTGGCTGGACCCTGGTAGGTACGGACGCCACGCCCCCCGTGGTCAGCGGCGACCCTGTTGCCATCGCTGCGCCTACGGGCCTGGTGGACCGTCTGCTCGGCGCCCTTGCACCACTGGCGACGACAGCGATCGAGTCGCTCGCGATCAAGCAGCGCAAGCCGGCGCTAGCCCTCGTCAAGGTGGCGTCGCCCGTCGTGTTCCCCCACGTGCTCACGTTTCTGCTGCTACACTCAATGCTAAAGCAGTGGGCCGCGGACAAGGATGCACTAGATGCCCCACAGGTGCAGGCTCTCCTGCGCGTCCTGCGCGCAAATTTTGGTCCTCTCAGCGCGGCCGTCGGCACCTCCATGGGGCTGCCACCGGCGTCCGTGGGCCTCGGCATGGCGCCTGCGTCGTTTGCAGCCCGCCTCGCCGACCTCCTCCTGGCGCTTGCGACGATCGAGTGGTTTGACGAAGAGACGAACGAGCGGGTGCGCGCAGATGCCGTGGCGACGTACGTCGCCGGCCTTGAGGTGTTCGCTCCGTCGCCAGCTACCCGCGCAGAGCTCATCGTGCGGCTCGTGCACACGGACGGCAGCCGGCCGGTGCTCGCCGCCGTCTGCCGCGCCATCGCTGGCGCGCCACCGTTGCTTGCGCAGCTCCTGCCGGCCGCCACAGTCTCGACCACAACGCAGTTGCCCTGGACGCCTGAGCAGGTCAAGGCGGCGCTCCTCGGTGACGGCGCACCACCATCCAAGACCGACGTGGTGCACGTGCTTGAGAAGCTTCCGCGGACGCCGATGCTCGACGGTTCCTCGCCCGAGCAGCTTCTCGTGCTCTACCAAGAGTGGTATGCGCATCACGCCATGAGCCACGCGCCCGTACCGCTCGAGACGACTAAGCAGCTCCTCAAGGGGCTTGTGGGCTTCGTCGCACACTCGCCGGACGCCGATATACTGGCGCTTGTGGCTGCCATGCAGGCCTCGCTTGTCCGCGAACTCTATGCGCACTGGAGCCCGAGCGACGTGGCCCGGGTAGGGCAATGGCACTACCCGCCGCGCACTTTCAAGGTCGTCAATTGCCCTATCGGCGTGCGCGAGGCGCCGAGCCTTAAGGCGCCCAAGACGGGGCGCACGCTAAGCATCGGCCAGGTCATCGCATCGCACAACGTGTTGCAGCACGCGCACGAGTCGGTGCGGTACGTCGAATTGCCAGGAGGAGGTTGGGCATTCGACGTCGACCCCACCGATGGCATGCTGCTTCTGGACGAACACGGTGGAGGCGATGCCACGCCGCCACCGACCGGGTACTCGCTGCGGACGCAGCTCCAAGGCTACGACGACGGGGACCACGCACCGACAAGCGGTTTCCAGCGCTTTGAAAACACAACCAACGGCCTTGTTTTGTCAGACGATGGGTGTACCGTCAAAGCCGCCGCTGGCGGCGAGTGGCGCAACGCTTTTGGGACCAAGGCATTCGAGCAAGGTACGAGTGAGCGGTGGTAGGATTCGGTGCGATGCGAACCGTAGGCTCGGGGCTGTACTCGTGGCAGATAAGCGTCGAGCGCTGCCACAACATCGGCCAACTCGTGCTCGGGGTGTGCGCCTTGTCGGGTCGCCACGCCCTCTCCCACGCCGGCGCCGACGCCAGCAGCTACGGGTGGCTGCTCACTGGCGACGCGTACCACGGCGGTGTCTGTACCAAGTCGGGGGCGCTTCCGCTCTCACTCAACGCGCCGGTTTGCCTGGCGTTTCAAGTGGACACGGCGGTGGGCACCCTCGTCGTCAGCAACGCCGAGACGGGAGGGCCGTGTGGCCCACCGCTGGCTGTCGACCTCGCTGCCGGCGAGGCGTACGTGCCGGTCGTGTCACTGTGCAACGACGGCGACATCGTCCGGATTTGTAGCGCGCCGACGCGTGTGGTCGCGACTGCGGTCGGCGCAGAGCCACCGGCACTCGAACCGACGGCGCTCGCGACCTTTTACGCCAAGGTGCTGCTGCCCACGTGCAAGAACACAGCGGTACGGCGGGTGCTGGCGCCGCTGCTCACGTCGCTGGCCGCCGCCATGTGCTGCTGGTCGAGTGTCGATGACGAGAGCTTCTTCCTTGACACGATCGACGACGTGCTTCTCGGTGCATCGGTCACTGACGATGACGACGCGCTGTTGGCGCTCGGTAGCCTCAGCGGCCATCTGTATGGGCAGCTCATCGGTGCAGCGGCGTCCACCGACACGACCATTGAGGAGGCAGAGGTGCGCTGGCTGCAATCACCGCTCTTTGCGTCGGGACTCCGCCCTAAGACGCCGTCCGCGTGTCCGTCGACATTCTACAAGCAGCTCGCGGATGGCAGCCTCGCGAGCTTTGACAAATGGGTCCTCAAATACGCGAACGCAAGCCCGCTGGTGGTGCGCATGGGCGGCGCAAGTCTAGACAAGGCGGTGCGCGCTGTGCTCGGGTGTATGCTTTACCACACGGGCATGAGCTCGTACGCGGAGTTCGAGGACAAGGCTTCCGCGGGCAAGACGGGACCGGCACCCAAGCCTCTGCGCATGCTGTGGCAAAAAGCCTACGAGCTGAAGGCATGGGCACTGCGCCTGAAGAACACGGCGTGCCTGAGCTACGACGCGATCGCGGGCGCGCTGCTCTCCAAGGTCGAGTTCCTTATGGCTCTAGCGCCGTGCAAGGCGGACGACGGCATTGGCGTGTACTACCACGAGCTGCCGACTCTCGTGCGCAAAATATCGATGGGCACGCGGTCCAACTCCTTTGACTTGGAAGACTTGGACAAGAACGTGGCGCTCTTAGACGCCGATGCCGACATCCTCGCGGCGATCACGGGCTTTTGTCGCGCTGAGTGCAACCTCAACAAGCTCGGCGATCATTTGCAGAGCGTGCAGCACAAGGCCCAGCAGCGGGCACTGGGCTTGCGCCGCGTCACGACGTTGCTGCAATCAGTGCCGACGCCGATCAAAGCGGCGGTGCTGCTGCATGTGGTGGCCGCTGTTCGGAGTGTTGACGCCGGGCTCTGGCACTACAACGTCGGGCTCTCGGGGTGTCCGCTGGCGCTCAAGGCCGACGTCCGCGCGGCCTTTGACGGCTACTACAACTGCCTCGTGCGGCATCTGTCGCTGGCGCCTGACGCTCCGAGCTGGCAACTGCTCCTGCTGGACGCTATTGCTGTGCGCATCCTCCCCGATGACCACGCGCTTGTGGCCGCCGGCCGCGTGTTCCACGTTCTACAGGAGCTACTCGACCTGTGCCACTCGGAGGTGCGCCAGGCAACGATGCAGGTCGTATACTTGCTCGCGGTGCAAGTAGCGAGCGAGGGTGACCATGATGACAAGCCGCGGCTGCATGCACTGACGCCGCCGCATTTCAAGCGCCAGCTCTCAGGCCCGCAAACGCTTAGTACGGCAGTGTTCGACATGCTCTACAACGAGCTCTCGTCCGTCGTTTGGAGCCGCCTCGACGCCGCCAAAACACCGGCCAACGCCTACCGCGTCGACGCTGTTGGTGACAACACCAGCGTGCGTGGTATTCTGTCGCTGCTGCAGTTTGTAAGCTGCTCAAGCGTGTGCCAGACGTCGCTCTCGACGACGGCGTGGCTTTCGATGTTTGTTACCATTGCCTGCTTCGGCCACGTCGAACCGCAGGTGCGCGCGATGCAGTTGCTTGCGACCCTCTTGCCTCTCAGCAGCCCCATTGTCGTTACGCTTGACCTACCCTTCACGCTCGACGCGCTACAATCGACGCCGTCGGCCGTCGTCGGCGCCACGCCCCTTGTCCACTTCTTCTTGCACGCCGTCGGCGCCGTGAGCCGTCCGATACCCGGTCCGACGCTGCCGAGGTCAGCACGCACGGCGTTCTCTCTGGCGTCCGAGAGCGTGAGCCTTCTCCGCAAGCTCGCGCACAACGTCCTGTGGCAGCCGCTAGTCCTCGACATCCTCGAGGCGCAGTTCCGCGGTGGGAAACCTGTGGCCCAAGCGGGCGTCCTTGGCGTCCTCGGCGCCTTCATCGAGCCCATCCGCTACGGCGGATTCGTGCAGCTTGCGGACCAGTCGGTGGCAATGCTCGTAGACCCGGCGTGCGACGTAGCGAGCTCGAACCTCCTTGTCGAAGGACGAGAAGAGCCGGTAGCCGTCGCGGACGTCACAATGATGCCCAAGCACACGCTGCCGTTGACCGTTTTGCCGCCGTCTCTCGTCGACGCTGTGTTGGAGCATACGGCGACGGTGCTATTGGCACCGACGGAGGCCTCAAAAGCGCCTGATCTCTTCTTGGGCCTTGTGCAAGTGGCCCACCGCATCTTTTGTGAGAGTCCAAGTCTCCTTTTCGATGTTGTCGCCAAGAGCCCCGCGATCGCTCGCAAAGTGTTCGAGCTTGGTGGCCACCTCTCGGCGTCAAGCGGTCTCCCTAGCCTGCACCTTGTTGAAGACAAGTACGACATGCTGCAGACGTTACTCTACACACAGGTCTATGCGGCGGCCCGCGACGCGCTCTACCCGATGCTACCAACGCCGACGGCATCGCACAAGGAGCATTCGCCGCCTCCAGCCACCCCGCCGGAGCCGCCCGCCCGCGTGTGTAACATCACCTTCGAGGAGGGTCTGCTCTGCACGCTCAAGCAAGTGTCGACGTACGAGACGCCTGTGGGCATTGCCGCTGACGCCGTTCGGTGGCTCGAGGCGCTGCTCAACCACATGCTTTTCAAGACGGTACAACGCCTTGTGGCCGCATGGCAGGACCCAGCCGCTGGTGCTGCCGCCCCCAGCGACGTCCAGCGCGCCGTCGAGGCTGTGTACAAGGCCATCGCTCTGCCGGAGATGTTGCAGGCGGCATGCGCCGAGGCTGCCGAGTGGCTCACAAACCGCGAGCACTGGGGCGTCGAATGGAACTTGCACGAAGCTCGCATCGTCGACTACGTCGTGGGCCGGCTCGAGGTGTCCGCGCCCGGCATCGGCTGGCGGGAGCGCTGCGCAACGTTGCTCGTGGGGCCGTACCTGTGCGCGACGTGCGAGTGCCTCGCCGCTGACGTTCTGAGCCTCGCGATGGAGGTATCGCGCCGCGACGACCGGCAGCCGCCCGTAATCTCACTCGCATGTGTGCTGCAGGCAATGCAGGACGACGAGGAGCTCCACCGGCTTCTCGAGTACCACGAAGCGTTCATGCGCGCGCCTGCTGTCGAGGAGAAAACGGAACAGACGTCGGCGAAACGGGTGTTGGATGCACACCTCGAGAGCATGATGACGATGGGGTTCCCCGAGGCGTGGTGCCGGCGGGCGCTCCTTGAATCCCAGTACGACGTCAGCGCCGCCCTCAACTGGATTCTCAGCAACGGCCACTTGCTCGAGGCGCCAATGACCCCCTTGGCGGATGTACCAACGGGGGCGCCCGACGACGTGCCGGAGCTCGACCAAACTGCGCTGTCGCCACCCGCGCCTTTGCCACCAGCCAATGTCGTGAGCACCGCGTCGACGTATGATGCAGGCTCCGACGATGGGCAGTTCACAACGTTCTGGGCGATTACTGGACCCCCCGCCGAGAACCCCACCGTCATGTTCCGTGTGCAAACGAGTGGTGAGGCATGTGTCGGCCTCTTTGCGACCCCCGACGTGCTCGGGTTTGAAGTGGTCGTTGGCTCGAAGCACAACTCCCACTGCGAAGTGTTTCACCACGTCGACGGCGACAAACGCCTCGTCGCGAGCGACACGGGCGCCTTTTGTGATGACTCGGTGGCTATACCCTACTGGCTCGTGATCACCACCGCGCGCGTCTACTTTGGTCACGGTGCAACGCCAACGCCCGAGACGATCGTGCTGGACTGGGCCACCAACGGTGCGGCGTTTACTCACGTATCGTTCGCCACGCGGGCGCCGCCGGCTGTATTCTCGGCCATCAGCGTCGCCACCAACCTCGGCTTTGTTGCGACATCGTGGCACCAAGCGGCACTCGAACGTCGCAGCTGCCTCCGGCCGTTGGACGACCCTGACCAAATGTCGGACATGGCATTTTGCTTCTACGACGCGAGCTCACCGGCGATGTACCAGCGGGAGGACGTCTTCCACGGGTGGGCGCCGGCAGCGTCGCGCCTGGGCTTTGTGGAGCGGGCTGCCAAGCTCTCGCGCGAGGAACTCACGAGCGAGGTGGCCGACACGGCGATGACGCTGCGCGTCTTGTACGCCCGCCGACTTGGCGTTGGTGTCCTCGCGTGCTGCCGCGCCGACATTCCTGTGCTGCTTGACGTGTTTGCGAGCCACGAGCACCTCTTTGTACCATTCGTAAGCCTCGTCTCGAACCGTGGGTGGGTCTCCGACTTTGCAGACGCGGTGCCGCGGCTGCTGCCTCTCGACTTGGCCCGCCCGACGACGCCCGAGCTACTGCGTCCGACGCTACGCGCGCTCTGCCGGACCCAGAACCCGCTGCGGGCGGTTATCACCACGTACGTCCGCGAGCAGATGAACCGCTTTCTTGCGGACGGCAGCCCCGCAAGCTTCTCGTGGCGGAAAGACCACAGCGACAAGCTCGACGCGTCCTTGCGCCGCGACGCCGACTTGCGTTTCCTCCTCCTCGTGACGGGCTGGGTCATCGACGGCACCGACGGCGCCGACGACTCACCACTTGCCCCATCGGCCATTGAGTACGAGCTCTTTTTCGTCTGGGTCAAAGCGCTGCAATCGACCCACCTGGACGTGCAGCAGAAGGCGCTGCAGGTGCTTAGCACAATCTTGCACCGCGCTTTGCGCCACCCCGAGAACACAGCGGTGCTGACAACGCTCCGTGATGCCTTTTCGGTGCCGATGCTCGAAGCCACGGCAGCTCGGCTACTGGCGTTCGAAGAGGAAGTTTACCCACTCTATTCACGCTACTTTCAAGCGCACGTGGACTTACTGGCCGTCCTCGCACGACTGCCGTCGGCGGCGATGCCTCGCGACGTTCGGTTCGCGCTTCGCTTCAAGGGCAGTTGCAGCTACGTGGCGATGGCGTCGGACGACGTGCTGCCACCCTGGACCGCTGTCGTCTCGGTGCGCCCGGAGGCGGGCAGCGTCAAGGCCGTCCTTGCCAGTTCCTCTTTTGGGTGCATCCAGCTCCGCGGAGGCGATGTTGGGCTCGTTAGTTACAAGGATCCAAGCACAGTGCATACGTTTGCTGCGTCCGTACCAATGCATGCATGGTCGGTGCTGGCCATCGTGGCGACGCCGACAGAGGTGGCAGTCTATGTTAACGGTGCCGTCGTGGGCACCCGGCCCGTGATCGGCTTTCAGTTGCCGATGCAGTTTCTCGGTCACGACCATCTTGCCTTCCGTGGCTGTATCGCCAACGTCCGGTACTTCCACGCGGCGTTGGCGCCCACGCATATCGCGACGTTGTCGGCGCTCGATCGGCACCACTGTGATGGAGGCCCGCTGCCACCGATGCAGCCGCTAGACTTGCTACCGGCGCTCACGACTGTGGGCCACTGGCCGCTTCAAGAAGGCGCTGGTAGCCACGTATACGATGTCGCGGGGCACTACACCGAGAGCGCAGTCGTCGGTGCTACGTGGATCGTGACATTGTCGCCGACATCGACACCGCCCCACACGCTCGCGCCGCCGACCGAGCACATCGTCTTCGCTGGTGCAGGCACGTGGACGCGGCACGCGTGCGCGGCGCTCGGCGGGCCGTGGGGCCAGCCGCGCTGCATGGCGTTCCAGTTGACACTGTTCGCGACGTCGGCCATCGGCGCACCGACGGTCGCCGTCATGGGACGGCTTGTGCTCGACGGGCGCATTGCGTGCATCGTCGCCGGCTCCGCGACGAGTGATGGTACCGTGGCCTTCGCCATCACAAGCATCAAACAAGACATAAAGGAAGCCTTCCACCCGATGGAGTGGATGCAGCACCTGCGCTTCACGGGTGGCCACCGCGGTGGCCACCTCGCGGGCGCGTGGACCACGACGCTGCCGCAAACTGTGGTCGCCACTCTGCCCTGGCCCATGTCCTTCCTTCCTTCATTCAGCGACGCCGTCGAGGGGTTTGACGGTGGACGGCGTGTGCAAAGCCTGCTGCGCAAGGGAAAAAAGCGCGCAAGCACTGTACTCTGTTCCTTTGGCACGGCCGCCATCGCCGCTCAGTGGGCCAGCCGTCCAGCGCCGGACCTGCCTCTCGCCGACCAGCTCCATGTATCCAACCGCACCGACACCTTCGTGACTGTGCGCGTGCACGGCCTTGTGACCCGAGGCAAGGTCTACTACGAGCTTGTGCTGCAGTCCAAGGGTCTCATGCAGCTCGGGTGGGCCGGGCCCGCCTTCCGCCCAGCCTTCACGACCCACGGCGTCGGCGACCACTTTGGCTCGTTCGGCATCGACGGTAAGCGCCGCAAGAAGTGGTGCAACACTGGCCATACGTACGGCCACGAAAGCTGGGCGTGGTCCACGGGCGACGTCATCGGCGTACTGCTCGACATGGACGCGCGCGAAATGCGCTTTACGCACCAAGGCGTTGACCTCGGTGTCGCCTTCACTGAAAGCGACTACCCGCAGGTGGCGTGGGATGCCGGCCTCTATCCTGCGGGCTCATTTTCCAACGGCCAAGGTGCCACCTTCAATGTCGGCGCCACACCGTTCCAGTTTCCGCCGCCGCCGGGGTACGTGGCCGTCGCCACCGTGACCTCGATCACGCACGTTGACGTCTTCAACCACCGCACCAAGCAGTTTGTACCCGTGTGCGCCCACCACCGCATTAGTTTGGCGGTACCACGGCCTCTGGTGTCCATCACCCGAGGGTCGTACCTCTGGGAAATGGAGATTTCGGCACTGCAGTCGACAGACGGTATCCGCCTTGGCATTGCGACGCCCAGCGCCGATCCCACCCTGTTGCTTGGCAATGATGCTTTCGGTTGGGCGTTGTGTGCATCGGGAAAGACGTACCACAACGGCAACAGCCATCGGTTTGCGTCAACAGGCTTCGCCCAGGGAGACGTCGTCGGCCTTGAGCTCAACATGGAGTCCGGCGCGCTCTATGTCTATCGCAACGACGTGCTGCTCGGTGCCGCCTTTCAAAACCTGCACCTAGAGCTGCCAATGCAAACATTTGTCACGAGCGAGGGCGGCTTCATCCCAGCCGTGAGCCTCTACAGACCACAGTCGTGCGTTCACGTGCGCGGCCTGAAGCACGGCCGTAGCACGATGCAGTACCCGCCACAGCATGTCAATGAACGGTTCACAGGTGAGTGGGTCCACGGCCGGCGGGAAGGCCTCGGGCAGCTGTCCCTGCGCGGCAAAGAGGGCTACTACCTCGGACGATGGGCAAACAACGCGCTCGAAGGTGCGCCGGCGTGGATCGAGCCGTCGCCGCTCTGTGTGCCGACGCTGTACCCGGGGGTTTGGCACGCGCTTCGCTTCCAGCGCTCGCGAGCGCACCCTACCGTCGCCAGCCGCACCAAGCTCTTCTGCAAAGGCAAGCACGTTGGAACGCCAAGCGATGCGGACCTCGCGGACGAGCTGCCCACCGCATTGCCACCGGTCGTCACGGCAGCGGCACCGACGGCGCCGTGGTATCCCAGCGTCCATGCCGCCTTGGGCTTTGTCACTGCGCGCGTGGACTCGTCGGTGGCGACGACGGGCAGCGTGGCGTTGGACGGTGTGTGGCAGGCGCACGCAGCGCAGCCATTCACGCTGATCCCGACGCCGCCGGCGTACGAATCGATCGTCGTGGCACCCGACCTGACGTCGGTGCGGCTGGGGCCAAACGCAAGCGCGGGGTCGCACTTGCTACTGCGGGCTAACACGAGTTTCACGTCTGGCGTGCACTACTGGGAGGTGACGATTGAAGCGTGCAACCATGGCAGCGTCTTTCTCGGAGTCGTTGCCCCGTCGGCGTACGGTACTCCTGCGCCCGATGGCTGGGGCGACTACGGCTTTGTGAGCTACCGCGTCAAGTGGAGCCAGAACGAAGGTGAACAGCTCTACGGGCGATACTTCTCGGCGGGCGACACTATCGGCATCCGGCTCGACATGGACCGCGGCACGCTCGCGTTTCTCAAAGACGGTGACGATTTTGTGCGCGGGCGGCCCGCTGTCGTGGACATGGGCATCGCTTTCCGCTTTCTGCGGTCGCAATCGTCACGGAAGGTGTGTGCCTTCAGCCCAGCCTTTGGTCTCTCGTACCCTGGCGACGCGCTCTCGGTCCGGGGCGCCAAGAGCGTGCACTGGCCGACGCTGCCGCTCGAGGCCCGCATGGCTCAAGCCGTCATCGCCGCTAACATCGTGCAGGATCTTCACCGCGCGCAGGCGTACCCCGCATCGCTCCTTGCAGCCGCAGAAGGCCTCCACTCCGCCGCCGTGGCCACCGACGCTTTCCAACCAGCTGTGTACACAACGCGCGGTGGGACGCCAGTGCGCTTCACGGAGGCGATGCACACGGCTGCGTTGGCCACGACCCGAGGACAGGCGTCGATCGCGACCCGCCATGGCGTTGCCGTCGTCCTCGGGCAGATCGGCGACCAAGTGTGGTACATCATCGAGGGCGAGGAGGCGGCCGGCGCGTGGTATTGGACAGTGCACGACGCCGTCAAGCTGCTCGATGCTGGGCCGATGGTCGAAGAACCCGCTTGGAGCTGTGATGCCTGCACCATGCTTAACGAGCCGAACCTATCCAAGTGCCAAATCTGCGAAACTCCCAAGGCGGTGGTTGAGCTGCCGCCGCCTGTGGACGAAGACGATGTCAACAGCGGTCCCACCGAGCCCTTCACACCCGTACGTGTCTCTCGTTGATGTTGGATGTGACTTGCACTTTCTATGTGTAGACGTCGGTGGCACCAGAGGGGCTTTGGCCGTTGGCAACACCGACGCCCGGCGTGTCGGACGCCTACCGCTTGCTCGCAACGCCGCCCGCCGACTGGACGGTCGCCCAGGACCAAGCCCTCGTGGCTCAGGTGGATGCGCTCGTACGTCGTCATTCCATGTGATAGATTAAAGTCTCATGGTTGGCTTTTAGTGCGATGAGCTCGGACAAGACCCCGAGAACGTGCGCTGGTCTGTGATCTGGAGCAGCGTCGGGGGCTCCTTGAGCAACTTTGCCCCGTCGTTCGTCGCGGCGCGATGGGCGTGCCTTCTCGTGCTTAACGCGACTGTGGCTCAGCTGCTGCCGTACGTCGACCTGCACAGCGACGGGCTCTTCGAGGTGCCAGTGGCCGCGACGGCCGTGGCGCTAACGGGGCTTCGCGACGTGCTCTTCAAGCGAACCAAGATCGCGTTTTGGCGCCAGCTGCTGGACGTCACCACGACCCACACGACGCCGCCGTCAGACGAGTACGATCGGCCGGATGGGCTCCGCGAAGTGAGTCTCAACCGCATCCAAGCGCTCGAGCCCAACTGTGCGGTTGAAAAGACGATCTTTGGCCAGCTCATGGCGGCCATGACCAACTGGGATGCCGCCACCTTGCGCCGCGCCTACACGGACGAGCTGCAGGACGCAGGACAACCTCGCGCGTTTTACGTCAAATGCCTCGGTGAAGGCGTCGACGACCACGGCGGTCCGTACCGTGCTGTGTTCCAGACGGCGGGCTGGGAGGAACCTATCGGCCCTTCGCTGCAGTAGGCTCCGGCGGTCGGGTCTACGTGACGAACTCTATCGTAGGCTCTTTGTGCCGTGCCCGAACGCCTTGAATGCCGAAGGAGCCAATCAAGACAAGTACGTGCTGTCGGCGTCGGCGCCCGCGGGCCACTTGCGCTTTCTGGGCCAGCTCATGGGTCTCGCGATGCGCCACCGCATCCTCATCCCGCTCAATTGCTCGGAGCTTCTGTGGAAGCCGCTTGTGGGGCTCCCGGTCGACCGCAAAGACTGGAGCGGCGTCGACACCACCGTCGTTCGTGAACTGCACAATCTTGAGTGCCTCGGCGACGACAAGGTGGCGGCTCTCGAGCGGCGCGACGTTCTGGAGCACCTGCTGCGGATGGTACGGCTGTTGCCCGACGCCACTCATACCTGTGTAGGCGCAAGCGCCGGTGCCGGTGACCACTGCTGACGCCGACACGACGCCCCTGACGGCGGCCGCCATCGGGCGTATGGTCGACGCCTGCGTCGCTTACCGCCTCGACTCACAGCTCAAGCGGTTGCGGCCGCTCATGGAAGGCCTGGCCACCGTCGTGCCCCATGCCGCCCTAAGCCTCTTCACACCGGCGCAACTCGAAGAGCTCGTGTGCGGATCCCCCGAGATCGACGTCGACTTGCTGCAGCGCATCACCGTCTACGAGGGTACGGACGCCACCGTCGACGCCGCTCACACAAGGCGTAGGGGTCGACCCACAAGAGCCGCACATCCAGTTCTTCTGGGAGTGCCTGTCGGACATGAATCACGAGCAGCGAAGCAGCTTTGTCAATTTTGTGCTCGCGCGTTCGCGGCTGCCACGGTGGGTCCCCGGCGGAAGCGATCGCTGACGTGGGTGCAGGTCCATGGAAGAGTTCACCCTGCACTTCAAGATCCAGCCGGCCATGTGCGCCGAAAACACGAGCGTACTCTTATGGCTACGAGAAAGCGGCGGCTCATGCATGCTTATAGCCCGACATCTACCTGCCGCACTCGCAGACGTGTTTCTTCTCCCTGAGTCTGGTACATGCGGCTTGAAGGAGAGTGGAGGCTGACAATGCGCCATGGCTAGCCACGGTACAGCTCTAAGGCCATCTGCATGGAGAAGCTTCTGTACGCGATCGACCACTCGCCAACGATGGACGCCGACTTCGTCGAGCGCGGCAGTGCTGGCTGGGAGCACGTCGCCACATAGCTCAATATCGAATGCATACTTTTTAAAGTTGTCTATTTGTGGCATCATCCGGATATAAAGTGGCATGTGCCATATTGTATCCGGCGATGTCAAATGTGGCGTATGCCACGATTAAGTGCGAGCCGTCCATTGCATATTGAAGGCAGCATGAGCAGCAGCGGCGACGAAGATGGGCCAATGCCAATGCCGATGCCGATGCCGGCGCCAAAGCGGCGGCGCATCATGGAGAAGGCTACGGAGGCTAGTCTCCTGGCACAGCTTCCCAGTGCCGAAATGTATGAGAAGAGTTACATGCACCGCGACTTAGTGACTCATGTTGCCTTCTCGGCATCAACGCAATTTCTGGTGACTGCATCTGCTGATGGCCACGTCAAGTTTTGGCGTAAAATGGTCACTGGTATCGAGTTTGTCAAGCACTACAAGGCGCACCTCAAGGAAATCACAGGGCTAGCGATCTCGCCCGACGGTTTGCGCCTCGCGACGACGTCAGCTGACCAAACGATCAAGTTTTTTGACATCCTCGGCTTCGACATGGTGCACATGCTCAGCCTCGACTATGTACCCAGCATTTGTACGTGGATCTTTGCGCGCGGCCAGGTAGTCCCAAAGATTGTCGTCGCCGAAAAAGATAGCCCGACACTCCGTGTTTACCACGCCGAGCGTGATGCCTCGAACGCTCTTCTGCACACCTTGCCGTCGCTGCACAGCGCGCCTGTGACCGTCCTCGGCTACCATCCTACACTGGACGTCGTGCTGAGCGGCGACGCCAAGGGGATGCTTGAGTACTGGAGCCCGGAGACGTATACGTTCCCTGGCAAGGGCAAAGGCTTGGGCTTCCAGTTCAAGAGCGAGACGGACCTCTACGAGCTCGCCAAGAACAAGACATTCGCGACCACGATCGACGTGGCGGCCAAGGACTTTGTCGTCACAGCCGCTGACGGTGCTATCCGTGTGTTTCGCGTCGCTACGGGCAAGCTCCGTCGCAAATATGACGAGTCGCTGGCAGTGTTTGAGGACGCACAGGCCGATGGTACACTGCAGCTCGATGCCATCGACTTTGGCAAGCGCCGCGCTGTGGAGAAGGAAGTTCTCGAAACGCCACCCGTGTCCAACTGCATCTTCGACGAATCCGGCGTCTTCATCTTGTTCCCCACGCTTCTCGGCATAAAGATGATCAACGTCGAGACGAACAAGCTTGTTCGTGTGCTAGGCAAGGTGGAGAACACGGAGCGCTTTATGACGCTGTGCCTCTTCCAGGTACGCTTCCCACCCCGCAGCTGAGCTTAGTCGACCGACTAGGGCACGCCAACGGTTAACACGCAGTTCCAAAAGCACGCGTCGACGCAGGCGCAAAAGAAGCTCGTGATGAGCGACCCCAAGGCCAAGGACGAAACAGATCCGACGGTGTTTGCAACGGCCTTCAAGAAAGCCCGCTTCTACTGCTTCTCGACCCGCGAACCTGCCGACGACGACGATGAGGACAACGGGTACCCTACCCCTCCGCATTGCAGCATTCTTAACCGACACATTTTTCCATCGTAGGCGTGATGTCTTTAATGAAAAACCGACGCTGGACGCCGCGCACATCGCTACTGAGACAACCTCGAGCAAGCTCGGATCCCGCGCCGTCATCCACACGACAATGGGCGACATCTTCCTCACGCTGTACCCGACCGAGGCGCCGCGGACCGTCGAGAACTTTTGCACCCACGCCCGCAACGGGTTCGTATCGCCGTTTCCGGGAGGTCCTAACCGACTCTTTAGGTACTACGACAATTGCCTCGTGCACCGCGTGATCAAAAACTTCATGATTCAAACGGGCGATCCAAACGGCGACGGTACCGGCGGCGAGTCCATTTGGGGCGGTGAGTTCGAGGACGAGTTCCACCGGAACCTCCGCCATGACCGCCCCTTCACGCTTTCCATGGCCAACGTACGACCGTCGCTCCGCGGTCGCCACTGAGCTGATGGTAGGCCGGTCCGCGCACGAATGGGTCGCAGTTCTTCATCACGACGGTGCCAACGCCGTGGCTCGACAACAAGCACACGGTCTTTGGCCGCGTCGACACGGGCAAAGAGACCGTCTCCAACATCGAAAACGTTGAGACGGACGAGTACGACAAGCCGCTGGAGGACATTCGCATCATCAACATCGACATCATGTAATACGCAACGCCTGTTGGCTCTGGTCGGTGCGACTGTACCTTTGCTTGATTCGGTGCGTTGAAGGGGCATTTGCCGTGTTCGGTTGGTCTCCTAGGATGTTTGAGATTGCTGAAGGGTTGCCTTGCTTGCGGTCGATGGCTGTCTTTAGCAGGTCGTTGCTGTCGATGGCGGCCTTGATCTTGGCAGTCATGGCATTGATGCTATCAGAAAGCGCTCAGCGTTGGTGGAGAGCAAACTGTTGGCATCGAGCGCAACCTTAAGCTCGGCGGTGTTGTCGACGTCAGCTCGAATGCGGTCAACTTCCGCCTTCAGGCGGCAACTGTCAGCAGCCTGCGCCATGGCAGCGCATCTTTGAATGCGACCTTCGATCGGAGGCCTTCGGCGAACTTGAAGTACTCGGCACCTTGCTCGAGCCCTTCGTCGCCCCGGCGTCTGTGGGAGCCTCTGGTGCCTGCACGTACCACCCATCTAAGAATTTCGCCTGTGACGGCATCCAAGATCTGATAGCTGGAAATCTCAGCGCTCACGATATGGACGATGTCAAATGGCGTGATCACGGGTTGGACGTGTATGCAAGAGAATCTCCTCCAGATCACATGGATCATCTCCGCTCAGTACGTGCGTCGGCCACTCGTCTTTGCCTATGCGTTGTGCCTGGCTTCGCCCTCGGCGTCCGACGGCATTGACGTCTGTGGAGCGGTGCAGGTGACGATCATCATTCCAGCTCCCTGTGTCAGCGCTCATTATTAATTCGACAACTGTACTTGGTTTTATTATGAAGAATTGTTTGACAGGAATAAAAAACGATCTTTTCCCCTTGGTCACTTTGAAATTTCTTGCTGACCGCTCACTAGCTCGAATGAAGATCGTTGTGGGGACGACTGCGCTTATGATGTCGATGGCCCGGGCTGCGCTTGACTGCCATTCGCTAATGCAGGAAGATACGTGCTTGGCCGCGTCGTGTGCCTGGTGCAAGTCGGCAGCGGTCAAGAGCTCGTGTTACGACGCCGCCGAGGCCGCGCTTCTCCCGCCCGCCATTTTTCAGTGCGCGACACCACCGGCGAACCATGGGTGCCACTTTTACAATACCAAAGAGAGCTGCATTGCTAGCAAGGAGGGCGATGAACCGTGCTACTGGTGCCGCTCGGCCGCCGTCAAGTCGACGTGCTACAACGAGACAGAGGCGAAGCGCCTGCCGCCCGCCGTCTTTCAATGCGACAAGAAGAGCATCGTATACGCCCATGGTCTCACCGACTTGGCGGCAGTACGTTTCGTTTCCGCGACTGCTGTCGCATTGATTGTGGCGTAGTTCATCGAGCCGACCCCTGTCGTCCATGCCGAAGCGCATTCCACGAGCGTCGCTGACTCGCCCGAGCCCGTTCAAGGCGATAGGCCCGTGGATTCCTTGGTGCAGGCACTTGCATCGGAGCCTGCGAATCACGGCTGCCACTTTTACAACACAGAAGATGCGTGCCTGAAGAGCAAGGAGGGCGGCGCGCCTTGCTACTGGTGCAAGTCGGCGGCCGTGGCGTCTACGTGCTACAACGAGACGGAGGCAAAGCAGCTTCCACCAGCCATTTTCCAATGCGACAAGGGGCCCTCGCTCTGGCAGCTCACGGCGGTACCCTCCAATGCCACGGGCTCCACTTATGGTGACATCAGGTACCAGCGACGGAGCTTGGTTTCCGCACGCTCTTCCAGCAGTGGAAGGTGGCGTTCGACGTCATCTACGACAGCGTCGCGACCGAGACAACGCGGTTTCAGGCCTTCGTCGCCAACGCGCAGCTCGTGGCTGCGCACAATCGCCAGGTTTGGCGCTCCTACTCGCTCGCCCTCAACGTCTTTGCCGACACCACGTGGTACGTTTACAAGGCTTTTCCACTGTGCGGCTCAACCGCCCACGCTAGGGCCGAGTTTCAGGCGGACTACCTCGGGGCGACGCCTCAAAACTGCTCGGCGACCCATCGCTCCACGTACGATCTGCATGCGTCTCTCGGGTTCCATAAGACTGGCATAGGGTGACGGCGGTCGGCGACGTGCCGGACGCGATCGACTGGCGCCGCGTCGACGCTGTGTCGCCCGTAAAGAACCAAGGCAAGTGCGGCTCGTGCTGGTACGCCGGCTGGTCCGAGATGTCGGCGACTCTGGCCTTAGGACCTTCTCCACGACTGGCTGCCTCGAGTCGCACAACTTGCTCACGCACGGCAAACGCGTGCTCCTCTCGGAGCAGAACCTCGTCGACTGTGCCCAGGCGTTCGACAACCACGGCTGCAACGGCGGCCTCCCGTCGCATGCCTTCGAGTACATCAAGTACAACGGCGGGCTCGATACGGGCGCCGTACGCTGCTTGGCTTCTTTCCGCCGCCAACGCCTAGTAGGCCTACCCGTACCACGCCAAGGACGAAACATGCAAGTACGACCCGGCCAACATCGGCGTCACCGTCGTCGACGTGGTCAACATCACCTCGCGCGACGAGACGCAGCTCGTACCGCGTCTCTCCGCAGGTCCAAGACCTGATTTGCTCGTAGCGCACGGCCGTGGGCACGGTCGGGCCCGTGAGCATTGCGTTTCAAGTGTCGAACGACTTTCGGTTCTACAAGGACGGCGTCTACGACTCGACTGAGTGCAAGTCGGGCGAGGCTGACGTCAACCATGGTACGTGGTCCTCGCCGAGGCTCTTACTCAGCACCGTGTGCCCAGCGGTGCTCGCTGTCGGGTACAACACGACCGTCGACGGCGCCAAGTACTGGATCGTCAAGAACAGGTACGGACGACCATGTCGCGACTTGCCTGGACGCCAATGTAGTTGGAGCGACAAGTGGGGCATTGAAGGCTACTTCCACATTGCCCAAGGCAAGAACATGTGCGGCCTTGCCGACTGCGCCTCGTACCCGATCGTGTAGCCTGCGTAATGCGACACCTTGTTCTGTGCGTCGTTGCATCGGCGTCGGCGTCGGCGTCCATCATGGCAGCTGGTTGGCATGTTGCCGCCTGTATTTTTATTCCGAGTGGTGGAACTTTAAACTAGACATTTGTATTGGGAGGAATAAAAATGGGGTGGGGCTAGGTGACAGAATTTGACTGGACCTTGAAATCGTTCAGTTTTGCATTTGAGATCATGGCGTCCACTGCTGCCAGCGTCAAGTACCGCCTCGTCGAGGCCGAAGAAGTGGCCCAGGCCGCGGGCGAGCCGACGTCGCCCACGACGGCTGCCAAGAACAAGAAGCCTGCTGCCGGTACGTGGCGGTTGCAGGCGCTGGAAGCTCACGGCTATATGTAGAGAAGGCGACGCAGCCGCGCCGCGCCGCCGGTGGCCGGGGCAAGGGTGGTCGTGGCGGCCGACGCGAGAGCGGCTTTTACGCCAACGGCACGTTCATTTCCTTTAGCGACACGAAGGCTACGGCAGAGTACGCCAAGTCGCAAATGTACGTGGTCCTTTGACATGGCAGAGGCTCATGACATGGGTGCAGTGAGTTTTACTTGAGCGCGGACAACCTTGTGCGCGACACGTTTTTGCGCCAGCACATGGACGTTGATGGCTACGTGCCGCTGGCGTTCATTGGCAGCTTCCAGGCGGTCTACTCGGTGCACCGCGACTACCCGACGCTCCTGGCTGCGATGAAGTCGTCCGATGTCGTGGAGCTTGATGAGAAGAACGAGAAGATTCGCCCGCGCGTGTGGAAGCAATGGCTCTGGCCCCAGGCCGATGGCCAGTTCGGCGTCCCGCGCTACATCAAGGTTGAAGAGGACCAGGCGTAAGCACGAGTACAAATAATAGATATATGCATGGGGATCCTGCCTTCGACACGCAACGCAAGGCTCCCGGGTCGTTCGTCGACGCGGCTTGAAAGCCGTCTCCGCGTCTCGTAGTGGAGCCATTCTGTCGCAAATGACGTTGGCTTCGTCTAGATGGCATTCTCGTAACTTGGGCAACGACAACCAAGTTTACACCCAAGCCGTTGCAACCAGGGCCTGAGTGCGCAAGCGATGATGGATTCCATGCCACGTGCCGCTGCCGGCTGTAGAAAGTGCAGAGACACCGAGAACACGACGAAATTGAACTGAAGTTGGTTGGACCTGTCGCTAGGTGAACGAAGTGCTTGTCGTCGTTCTGTCGACTTGAGCGGTGGCGCTTGCAACACCGGTGTCCAAGCAGTTGTCTCCTGGAGGCGCCACTTGTTGTCTCACGCCTCGTCTTCGGCGGTACGCCTTGCAAAGGTCTCTTTGAGGACGACACCGAATCGTTCCCCGCGCTTACGGCCCTCGTTGCGCTCGACGCAGAGGCGCATGGCGTGGCTGTAGCTGCTCACAAAGGCCGGGCCGTGCTGGGCCCACGCCTCACGGCCATCGAAACCCGTCGTGACTGTGTAGAATATGTACTCGCGGCAGTCGCCGTCGTCCGTCGCTGGGGCTACGGCCCGGGCGGGCGTTCGCGATCGGTCGGGTTTGGGCACACCGTCGTAGAAGGCCTCGTTTGCCCGTCGGCCCGCGTCCGCGAAGGCTGTCTGCCGGGCGACGACCTCGCCGAAGAGCGAGAGGAGTCGAAGCTGGATGCGGTTGTCACCGTGGCGAAGGACCGTGATAGCTTGTGCGACGGCTTCGAGGGTGGAGACGTAGCCGTCCTTGGGCTCGTTGCGCAGCGAGCCATAGAGGCTCGAGGCACTGCACGCGATAAGCACCCGTGGTAGCGCTTGCAGATCCGGGCTGTTGTTCACGAGGCGCTTGGCTTCCTTCCATGTCCCGTCGACGACGACGAGCTCGAGGGCCTCTGTCTCAGCCGACGGCGCGAGCATCTCAGCGGTTGGACCCGGGAAGAGCAGCACGCGGCGACGCCCCGGCACTGAGGCCAGCGTCGCCATCTCTGTCACGTCGACGGTGAAGTCTTCGAGTGAGTGTTGCAGCAAGGGCACGCTTGAGAGCGCCTTCCGTTTCGCCTCGTTCGGGTGCTGCACGCACAGAATGCGTACGCCGGGTGCGAGTCGCGGGGACGGAAGCAGGTCGCAGTAGCACACGATCGGGGGCCGGCCACAGCCGTCGCACACGGAGCGCTTGACCTCCATCGTTGTGCAACACCGTTTTTCAAGTCGATTCGAGTCGATTAGATAATGCTCTTTTAAAAATGTAACGTTGCATTGAACTGTTTAGATTTTCGCCGGTGCATCCTTCGTGGCCTCAACGGGGTCGGCGGCCAGCTCGGCCTTGGCAGCTTCGGCGGCAGGGGCCTTGGGCGCCTCGATGACAGGGGCCTTGGGAGCCTCCGTCTTGGGCTCCATTTTGGACTTGAAGTACTCCATGAGCCAGTAGCCCTGCGTTGACTTGAACTCGCGCGAGATCTCGCGCACGACGTCCTTGATGGAGAGGACGCCGACAAGGTCGTCTTTGGAGTCGACAACAGGCATGTGGCGGAAGTTCCTACGGCAATCATCATCGCCGACTAGCGCACAAGAAGTTGACGCACTGGACGGCAGCTTCGTGGACGCACGTCTCAAGGGACGCATCGCTCTTGAGCGTGAACACGCTCTTGGTGCACAGCTCCTTGAGGAGGACGTCATGGGCATTGAGCTTGGGGTAGAGCACTTTCGTCAAGTAATCCCGCTCCGTGAAGATGCCTTTGACGCGCAATTCGTCATCCATGACGAGAACGGCGCCAAAGTTGCGGCGCGCCTGCACAGCCTATGTGAGCCTCGGCCGTTCGATCGTGCGGACGCACCATTTCCTTGACGGCCTCGGCCACCGACACGTTGTCTTCGACGCGGGTGTTGAGGATGAGCTTGAACTTTTCGTTCTTTTTCTTCAAGAGCGAGCCTGCCGTGACTACGCAGGCGGAGCGATCAGCCCCACGAATCGCACCAGATGTAAACGCACTCAAAGCAGGCTTGACGTCGACCTTGGCTTCAGTCTTGACGGCGTCTGTAGCAGCCTCGGCCTTTGCATCGTCCTTGGCTTCGGACTTGAGCTCGGCGGCCGCGACTTCGGGTGCAGCCTCCAGCGCCTCCGGCACAAGGCTGGCCTTCTTGTTGGCAGCATCCTTGGCATATTCCTTGAGGATGTCCTAGTCGGGAATGACATCTGTCGTATCAGGAAGGAAGGCCTTGCCTTGATGGAGAGGACGCTGCGCATGGCGTCGATGGGAACGAGGCCCTTCGTGACCGTCTGCTTGAGCTCGGTACGGATCACAGCCAAATGGCGAATGTTCTCCTTTGTCATGGTGGCGAATGCCCTGACGACTGTAAGTACTGGCATCGCGTTCACGAGGTGCATACTCCATGACGGTCGTAGATGGATCAATGCACAAGATGTGGTTGGACATGATGTCCTTGACGCTCGTGGAGTTGCCCTCTTCATCGTTCGTAGCCATCTTCTTCATCACGTCGCGCTCGGTTACGATGCCCACGATGCCATGGCCCTCTACGGCGCGTCCATGAGCCTCACTTGTCGCAAAGAACCTTCACGAACCTTGGGTCACGATAAGCGAGCCAATGTTGCGCTGAACCATGAGGTCAACAGCACTGTGCACCGGAGCCTACGCACCAATGTCACACACTTGCCGAGGCCCACCAAGCGGGGTGTACATCGTGCTGAATCGACTGCCACCGGTCGAAATGCGGATGGATCTCGCCCGCGGACGCGCTGTCAAGGTTCGCGAAGACCTTCTCACGCTCAGCGAGAACGTCGCCGATGGTCAAGGAGGTGGCCGGCGTCGCAGCTGCGCTACAGAAGCGGTGCACGCGGACGCTCGTGCGCAGAGGGCGGATGGCGGCTCGCAACATATCGGCGGTCGAAATTAGATTGTGGCGAGATATCACCGCCTTCCGGATAAAATCCGGATACGCCGCTGTGGGGCCGTGGAAAAAAGGGTATTTCTCACTATTTTCACGAGTGAGATATTTGCATTTTTCACCGTTTTCCGTTCCACTAGTTTTTACTGCAACGCGATTGACGTTAAATCTTAGTTTAACGTCACCTTCAATCATGTCGACTGCTAAACTCATGGACGAGGCAACTTCTCGAAGTACATTTCGCCGCCCTTGAGCAACTTCAGTCGTTCCGCAATCGTCGACGTTGGTGTGGAAAGCTTCACCTTGTTCACAGCGCAAATGCCATCACGAGGTTCACGTCGTGCACCGCCAAGCAAACCTCCTTGCTATCGACAGCAGCCTTGATCTCGGCAGTCTTAGTGCCTCTTCTTGGAGGCGCATGTGCTTGGTGCTGCTATGTCCATCTCAAGCTGTTACGATCAATTCTGGGCTTTGACGCGATGCCACACCAGTGTTCAAAGCTACGTGAGGAGACAGCGTACATGGAAGATGTGGGGTACAAAACGTGGGCTTGGTGCGCGGTGCATTACGATGTTATGGACGGTAGTAGAAAGGTTGACCGCATGGACACATGTACTGCCCGGCCTGGCTTCCAGGAGGCATTCGAATGCGATTGATGCACGACATGCATTGCACCGAGAGCCGAGGCGAAGCTGTAGCCGACAAGCGCCGTGACTGCATGCGCAGAGCGAAGAGGTGGCCATTGGGACATAAAAGAGCCCCCTGCTCCGAGGCGCTGACCATACATCGGGTGCAGCACGTCGGGCACTCGACGACCACGTTGTCAGACGGCCCCTGCGACGCCTGTTGGCGAGCGCGCTCGGCGGCCGTCGGCGTGTGTGCGAGAAGGGCACCGCAAGCGCCACAATACGGGGCATCGCAGCTGCGTGCTCCGCAGTTGGTGCACCATGGGTGCGCCTTGGCGAGGCCCGTCGTTCGCTCCGGCCACTGCGTTTGCACCTTGCGGCACACAGGACACTTGGTGGCGTTAGCTTCGTCGTGGTTGACGTTCTCGAGCAAGCAACTGAAGTGGAACTTGTGGCCACACTCGCTTGTGAAGACCGACTCGACGTGCGCGGCGAATTCGTCCAAGCAGATGGGGCACGCATTTTGTTCAAGTTGCTGTGTTGATGCCCAACTTCGTGGCTGCGAAGGCTTTGGCCGCGAGAGGAACGGTGGGGCCTCGCGGCAGTCGGCGGCGCTGAGCGATCGCGGTCGGCGTGATGGACGCAAACTCATCACTGTTGTTTGTGCGATTGACCAAGCCATCGCCGTCACCTCGGACTGCCATCATGCACATTACTCGTGTGCTTCGCAGTGCAAGGAAAATTTCGTCGCAGGAATTCCGGATACGATCCGGATCTCCTAGTACATTTTAGTTTATCGTAGTCCTTGCAACGACTGTTTAGTCGGCGCTGGGTTCATACGTGGAAGAAAATTGTGGCCCGTCATGCACCCGGACCTCGGCGGCCTCTGTAGGAGTCTTGCTGCCAGCAGAACTTGAAGGGCTCATGAAGCTCAACACGTAGATAAGACGCCCGTGACGTATGCGTACATGTGCGGTACAGGTCTGGCCTCTGCGGCAGGCCTCTTCCTTGAGCGTGCCCACGACCTCCCGCTGGGTGACGCGCCGATCGTTGGCCTTCTCGCGTCTCATGCGTGCATTGTAGACCTCAAGATGATGTCCCGTCATTCGCAATACTGGCGGCTCATTACGTGTCACCTCGGCTTCCAAAAGTACCGTGTTCCTACGTCAGATTAGTAGCTGATAAGCGTCGTAGTGGCATGGCCGTTGCATTTGGGATCTACCTCATCTTCAACTGCCGCGTGATCGAGCGCCAGGTACGCCCTTGTGGTACAGCCGCACGTTCATGGTTGTGTAGTTTGGCTCCAAGAAGTTCGGCAGCTTTATGTTCCTTGTACTCGTGTTATCGACGCTGCTCCAGATCGTGTGCTTGAAGGCTAAGGTGGTTCCGACCATCGCTAGCGGGCCGTACGCGGTCATTGGTGCTCTCATGGTTGTCTTCTTCGGTACCCTTTCCTTCTCTAGCCACTTCACCGTCGCCTCGATAGGCAACGTGCCCAAGCTGCAGCCAGCGCTCTTCAGTGCAATGGGCCTGAACTTTTCCGAGAAGTCATCGACGTACTTCATGATGTGCCTGGTACGTCTCTCGATGCCCCCGAGCCCCTCAACTGCCCTAGGTCTGCCTCCGAAGTGTCGACGCGGCACTGCCCTTCTCCACGGGCGCTCTGGTCGGGCTCCTCTACCAGAGCAAGCGCCTGCCGCTGGCTCGCTTCCGCCTTCCTGGCGTCCTCAGCTGGGTCTTCGAGCTATTCCACCCGATCTTCGACGTAGTTCCCAGCAGTGTGCTTGCGCAGCAGCGGCAGCGGCAGCTGCAGGAGCTCCAGCGCCGCCAGGGTCATGCACCCGCTGTACATCGCACCTTGTCGCCCCGTCTCATCCGCTGCCTGTAGCCCCACGGCCAAGGCTTCCGCGACCAACTCCTGCCTGGTATGGGCGGTGCCATGCCCATGCCCGTCGCGGTACGTGTCATGGCTGCCTTTGGATTCTTACCCGCCACAGGCGCCGCCATCGGACGCCGCCATTGAGCAGCTTACGGTACGTCCACCGGGCATCCCGTGAGCTTAACCTTGCGTGCAGGCCTTGGGCTTCGAGCGCGACCAAGCCATCGCGGCGTTGCGCGCGGCCGACAACAACGTGGAAGCGGCGGCCAACCGCCTACTTAACGGCATGTGAATGGACGTAAGGTTGCATGCATTAAGCTGGGGCTTATGTGAGGCTCGGGTCCTTGGCCAAAAAGTCCTCGACAGCGTGCTCGATCCACGCCGCCTCGGTGGCAGACGCGAGTTCCGTCTTCTGGCGCAGGTCGAGGGCAATAGACTCGTTCATTTGCCGAGTCTGCAGCGCGGCCTCTTCGTGCGTGCTGTGCGCAAGCCAGGCCTCCCCGCAGGCTTCAATCTCCCGCTTGTGCTTCTCAGCCAACGCCTCCATCTCAAAGCGTTCGCGTTCGGCGAGGGTAACCTTGGAGAAGGCGTGCTTCTCTGTGAGCGCCGCGAGCTCGTGCTCCTGCTGTCGGGCCAGCGCCTTGACGCGGAACTCGCATTCCTTGGTGAGCGTGGCCATCTCAAACGCCTGGCGGGTGGCCGTGTCGGGCACGGCCGACGGGGCAGCCACTGGTTCACGGCTGCAGTCCTGCGCCGAGTGCTTGTCGGCCCATGATTGCCATTCTTTCTGCTGTTTGATTTGCAGCGCCTTCTGCTCCCGTGTGTGCTGTCGATGCATCGGCTGGAGCGAATAGTGCTCGCGGAGGTCACTCCAGCTCATCTCGCTGTCGATGTCCTGCGGCATGGCAGCTGCTCTCGGGTTTTGTGTGCTCTGGAGCGAGATTGGCACTGAGGCACCCCCAACGACGACAAAAAGACCGTAGCAAGGGATCGATGGCAAAGAACCGCAGTTCTAGAAACAGCCTTCCAACGGCTCAAGGCATAAACGCGTAAATAGTTGGTTAGGTGCGCTGAAGCCAATGCACAACTGCGATGCCCACGACACTAGCTCACGCGTGTGAGTTGCCGTGCTCTCACGACAGTCTACGTACGCCAGGATCAAATAGAGCGTCATAGTCTCGAGCGAATCTTGGTACCGCGAACCTGCCGTCGGGAGTGGCAAGACTAGCGCAAGTGGGACAGGGTGCACGAGACACGAGACATACTCTCGCCTTGGGACCCGAGCGAGACAAGAAGCGCTTGGCCGTGCTCGTGCATGAGGGCGAGTGTGCCGAGAAGTCGGTCCCCGGTTTCGTACGATACGAACACGGCCGGGATGAAGATGGACGACGAGTTGCCCTTGTCGTGCACCATTCGCACAGCCCAGGACCTGTTGAAGGCGTTAGGTGGAAGCGTGGAGGCTGAGATTACTCGTTGCGGGGACGCGCGTGGTTGTCCATGACGATGACGGCCTTGGCGTGCGCATGCTGAGCCTGCAGCACCTTGTACGCGAAGTTGCAATCACCTCGCCGCACGAGAGCAATTTTGCCCGTGAGGTCCGCGCGCAGCGGCGCGCAGCTGTGCAGAGGTGTCGCTAGTCGAAGGTCAGCAACAAAGGGACTTTGCGTGACGTACCGGCAACAAGCTCAAGATTCTTGTAGTCGTCCGAAGAGCCGACTCGCCGGCCAAAGTGCGCATGACTAATAGATGGGGAATCAGCAAGTCGAGCGGGTTGCGATTCGTACATGTGGCGCAGCGTGGCACAGCACGGCCTGGTAGGCGCGGTTAGTGATACATGAAGGAAAAACATGGCGCCTACTGCTCGACGACAAGCGCGGCCGAGAACGCGGCCATGCCAGCGACGACGACCGCCATGGTCCTCATCCTGGCTTCGTGGCACAAAACCTCAGAATCCGGATGACGCTGGCATAATCCGGATACGCCAGATTTCGGTGAAAATTGCGATTTCCACGTGTGAAATGCCCGCTCAGAAGCGGCAGATGCGGCGGCCAAGATGAGATCGACCGACGCCATTGTCGCCGCTCAGACCGCAGCGTCGAGCTCGTGTTCGACCTGGTGCTACGGTGCACCAACCCATTAGATCTTCGGTACATTGTAAGGGCATAGATCAGTTGGCACTCGCGTTGTATATTGCAAAAGGCGATGTGCGCAGCTTCCTGGGATTTCCATGTTCTGGGGTTGAGCTGCCGGTGGCGGAGGTTGAACTGCGGGCGGTGGAGGCAGAGCTCAGTTCACATTGCAGCCTTGGGCGTTGTGACGACTGGCCTAGCACTGGGAGCTTCCGTACGAAACGCGGTCCCCACCGCCGAGCCACCAGTCCTAAGGCCAGACTTAGCCTTCATTCAACCAACACAGCGCCAACGTGAAGAGGGTCGTTGCGGCCTCTGGCTTTGCGCTGTACGCGCTTGTACTAGATTGCCGCCTTTCCAATGGCACTTGGCCTTGGCGCAGCCATTGCAAAGGTGTCCGCCGTGTCCACTAGGAATTAAAGGACAGAAATGTCGTAATTCCTAGTTGAAACTGACTAACTCGTCCCAGTAAATTAAGGTGGTTGTATAATATGAACTTAATATTGGTATGAAAGATTCTATATTTTTAAAGAAATCCGCCGACTCGTTACCGTCATTTGCGCTTGGAAGCGGCAAGATGGCCGCCCGACTCGTGCGCTCGCACAGCGACATCGACCTCCGGGAGGCGGCGCCCTTCCTGGAGAAAGCGACGCAGGAAAAGCCCGCGCCGGCCGAGACGACCCACAAGGTGACGCTGCTCATGGACCAGGAGGAGTGCCCCATCTGCCTCGATGAGTTCGAGTCGCTCGGGCAGTCGATCTTCACGGGCGAGTGCGGCCACAAGTTCCACTTCACGTGCCTGCTCGAGAACGTGAACCACGACGAAGCCAACTCGACCAAGTGCCCCATCTGCCGCAAGGTGCAGACGCAATGGCCGGAGCCAACGGCGGGCTTGGCGAAGGCGCATCCGTGTTGCACCAACTGCGGGAAGCGAGGCACGGGCGGACAGGCGTGCGAGGGCTGCGGTCACTCACTCGCGCACACACCGACGGCCGCCGAGCGAGCGCGGCAGCAGGCGCAAGGCGGCAACAACGTGATCGTTGAGTGCCCGGCTTGCCGCATCCGCTGCCTCGTGAGCTCCACGGCGCGAGGCACGCTCCAGTGCCCCAACGGCCACCTCTTCACTCTCCGAATGCCGACGTCGGCCGCGGCGCCGCCACCGCTACGCGCGCCCGCCGGCGGCATCGTCATGCGCCAGTGCCCGTCGTGCATGACTCGCGTCCAGATGCCACCCGGCAGCCAGCCCGGCCAGTACATGTGCCCGAACGGACACACCTTCTACTACCGCCCTTGAGCGCATCTTCCTCTTGTATACACAGTATCTATCGTTGCTTCGTCGCAATTTCCTTCGCAGACCAGAGCAGCTGAGTCACTGCCCAGCTGCTCGCAGGCCAGTGCGGCCTGAACTTTAACGCAATTCTGTCACATGATCCACGGAAACCTGCTGCCCACCGCGGCTCCATGCCACCTCCAAGTGACCGGTGGTTGCCACCGGTGGTCGCCACGCATGCTACTGCAGGCACAGTTGTTGAATGGTGCGGCGGGTATTGGGGCCAGTGCAACGAGGCGCGACGTCACAGTCGCTGCTGGTTACGCCGGCGAAAGCAGGTGGCGGCCACTTGTGTGACTTGGCGTCGGGTCATTTCCGTTTCATTGAAGCCATGGACGCAACCTTGTGGGTGGGCGTCGTTTGGGGCGCTGGTAGCTTTGGTCTCGTTGCCATGGGCACAGGTCTGCTGGCGCACTTGGCGAGGCTCATGAGGTCGACAGGTTGCGCCGCATCGCCGGCTAACTGCCCCGTGAACGAGGCCGTGGTGCTGCCTCTGGGACTCATCGGCGCCGCGACGCTGCTACCACTGGGCTACTGCTACAGCGCCTACCGCCGCGACCGCGCCGCCTCGTCGAACGAAGGCACCAGCCTCCTTGCGTACGACGCTGGTCTGCTACCATCGTGACGCGAGAGTGTAGGAAGGAGACACTGGTGGACGCCGACGGGTACCCCGTGCAATCGCGTATCCGAGCGTACCTGTACGCGAGCCACTTTCTGTCGGCGTGGGTACGTCTCCTTTGGTATCGGTGGCATCGGTGGCGACGTCGACGGCCAGGGCGACCGTATGTGGCAGTTCGCCGTGCCGCTGCTCTTCATGGAGATCTTCGTCGACACGCTTTTGCCGAGCGCGCTATTCTCCCTCGTACGTTTCACCCCCGTGCTCTTCACCACGATCGGC